>WMED01013450.1:0-14410 GCA_019650415.1 Pipa parva | reverse complement strand
TTGGAGTCGGGAAGGAATTTTTTCCTTAATATGAGGATAATTGGCTCTTGTCTCATGGGTATTTTTCCTTCCTCTGGATCAACATTGCAGGAAAGTAGGTTGAACTGGATGGACTTGTGTCTTTTTTCAGGCTTATAAACCATATTACTTGTCCTTTAATAAAATAAAACTGTTATAATGTGAAACCACATTAGCCAAAACACCTATGTGCGGGGAGGGGGACGACAGGTGTGTTTGGCCATTCAGTGCCCACATGGTCAGAAATGGTGAAGTATGTCAGTTATTTATGCAGAGGAGCAGGGAGAAACACATTCATAGTTTAAAACCTCCTACACGCGCAAAGTGCTACACAATAAGTGCTATTGTCTTTCCGTTTAGTCGCCGGTCCCCAAGCATCTCCCCAGCATATCAGCCTCCTACCACAGCCTCGTGATTTGTCATCAACCACATTCCGCCTGGAAGGCTTTAAAGGCAAACTAAACACTAGACTTGCGCTAACCTTTATTTTACATTAATCATAAATATCTGGGTTTCATGGCTGCATATTGTAAGGCTTCTGCAAACTATAATATATATATATATATATAGCCTTTGGCTGGCAGAGGATGATGGGAGCTGCAGTTTAGCTATAGATGTAGAACCGTGGGGTAAATATGAACTTTAATTTATGCAGATTAAAAAGTAAATATTCTTAAATACTGTGCTGGTAAAGAAGAAGCACATCAGATCCTATAAGAACTTGAATTAAACATTTTTTAATGATAATTCACGGTGTACATTCATTTAAAGGGGAAGAATAAAGATTTTTCCATATTTTGTTATTTATCCAAAGATGAACATTTTTCCAAAATACTGCTCCCCCTACTTTGTCTGTTATTACCTTCTAAACTATTGTTCTAAGTCCTTTCCCCAATAGAAACCTTCACCATGGGAAAATTAGAAAAAAACAAAAAAACAACTTCTCCTTTAAAGTAACAGAAAGAACATTTTTTCTGACAATAACAAAAACAAATGTAGTTACACGTGCACTGGGGCAAAGCACACAGAAATATAACCATTGCATTACATATACATATTATTATATTATTTTTAACTTTAAAGGGTATGTATTTTTGAATAAAACATTATTTCTATTTGACATGTATACATATAAAAAGCCAACCTAAACATTAAAATGTAAAAATGATTTTGGGATCAGTAGTACTTGCCTCTTGTTTAAACAGCCCTGTTACCCCCAGCCCTTCTGTGTACAGACTCTTCCTGTATAATGCAGATAAGCCCCGCCCCCGAGTGACATCACTCACTATACAGAGAATGTAGAATCTCTTTCCCTTCTCCTTATATAAAGCCCGTTCCTAACCCTGAGCATGTGCAGATGAAAGCTGTTCGACTGCATTGGGCCTTCTGGGGCACTTTATGTATATGTATTATTTAAAGCAGCCATAGAAACCGTTTAACAACATGTGTGCTATTAGTAAAGATAAAAACAAACTGTCATTTGTAGTTGCACATTATATATATATATATATATATATATATATATATATATATATATATATATATATGCCAGCACTCTGTGGCCTCCTCTGTGGGGAAATGACAAAGGCAACAGTGAAAACTACATATGCAAATTAAATAAGTATTACTTGACCTTTTTAAAAGGAATACTAACCTCAAAATTATGTTTGGGCAGAAATGACACGGCATAATGCCCTGCCCATTTAAGAACATAATATATTTAGGGGTTATTTTTAATTGGGTGAAGGAAACCATTTTGTAAACTAGTCCACCATAGTCTCATCTTCATAGATGAATTCATGTCCCCAATCTAGTCTAGTGTTACAGAGTATAATTATACACTATTACTGGATATTTAGGCGGTTTATGGGCCAGAGGAGGTAACAGCAAAGTTACAATAAATACGACGTCAGCAAGCCAATAAACATGTCAATCAATGAATACCTCATGCATCACAGGCCAGTAGATCACCTCATAGACTACAAAGTCAAAAGAACACCTCCATAGGCCACAAGCCAACAGAATGCCTCATAGACCAATAGAATACCTCATACGTTAGTGATGGCAAACCTTTATGGCACCGAGTGCTGAAAAGGTGACGTCACGCACCAGCTCCTTCCCCCAAAGTGCAAGTGCTGATGAGTGACATCATTGCACCTGTGTCAGGGGAGGAGTGCTCCCCAGCGAATGGTCTTTCAGTGTAGGCCATGGATCCAACCTGAAAGCTGTCAGGTCGGGTCCGCGGCTTTCCCTGAAAGACCGCTTGCTTGCTGGGGGAATCAGAAATACCAGTGGTGGTGATGGCATGCGTGCTCACAGAGAGGGCTCAACATGACATGCCCTCTAAGGCAGGCGTACCATAGATTCACCACCGTTGTCATATGTCATAGGCCAATAGAACACCACATATGCCAAAAAAGATGAGGAAGTTGACCAGGAAGAATGAACACCTGGTCCAAACAATGTCAATCTGACCTTGATCAGGTGTCATTTAGCAAGGCCAAACCACAAAGCAAATTCCTTTTTGCAGTATTGATGGGGAGTAAAATGTGAGAATTCACTGTGCCTTAAAGGGATTTACTTACTACTGTGCGCAGTCGATCAGCTGGTACTCATTCGATCTCTCGTAGCAAGCTTTCACGCCTTCGTCCTGCCACAGTGTTTTTGTATGTTCATAAAACTCCTGAAAGTGAACGAAAAACCAAGTTAATGCCAATAAATTTTCCAGAGTTTCCTACACATTCACCCATTTGTACATTTTTAATGGGCGGCCCCAGTGCCACGATGCAAGTGCTGTGTGTACCAACGCTGAAATTAAATGCTGACCGCTTGGCTAAAATGCAAAATTGTCTACATTTCTATAAAAGAAAAAACAAACAAACTGTACTTTCCTATTGCCATTTTATTGATAGAAAGATTCCATATAACACCAGTTAGTCCAATCCATTTTACCCATACAGGTTCTGTTCATGACATCTGATTGGACTTTGCATTTTTCCCTCTCCAGTCAGCAGCAGGTGCTTTAAACATTCTGATCAGTACAGCTAAGAATAAACTGGAATTAAAGTGTTACAGTAATGACTTCTTTTTTTTTTTTTTATTATACACACACACACACACACACACACATATATATGTGTGTGTATACATATACATACACACACACATACACTATATATGTATACACACACACACTATGTATAATCTATTGCAATAGATTAATTTAGGGAGAAATAACGCTCCTTTATTTGTTGGGCTTTGGATGTTACTTATTAACTGCCAAAGCATCTTTTCCTAATGTAAGGAAAATCTGTCGCCTATAAACGTGCTAAAATATAACATTTTACCGTTCTGCACACAACATATGAAATAATCATTTTATTAAACTAGAAGGTGCAAGTTGCTCTTTATTTGGGTAGAAATGCAATGCAGCACCAGTCCCACGCCATGCAGCACCAGTCCCACGCCATGCAGCACCAGTCCCACGCCATGCAGCACCAGTCCCAGCGAGGATTACTGCCATTTTCACATTTCCATAATTATTGCTAAATAGTAGAAGACTGTATTTATTTCCACGCACTTTCGTAAACCAACGATGGCAGTAAAGATATAATGCGTAGACAAGCTCCATTCCAATTTATTTTTTTTTTACTGTAAAACACCCTATGTTTTCATCCAATAATTCTAGAATTCTCCACCACAGAGCTGCGTGCATGAAAGAATCGCATTAAACAATACAAGGGACACCTGTGTGTATGTAAAGAGCTCATTCAGCACAGACTACATTAGCGATCAATGTAGGGGACTGTCTTTAAAGGGGACAGTCCAGCCTGATTAATAAAAAGTAATGTGTGTTGTAAATGCATAATACATTTTTTTCTAATATACTTAGTCAGTCTTTTATGTGAGGAAAGGAATTAATTATTCCATCTGTGTAGCAGTACACAGCTCCTTATGTGTTTACTTCCTGGTTGGATTCTTTTGCCACTGAAACAACGGTGTCTCAGGAAGGTCAAAATTAATAGTTAATGAATTACCATAGGCAGTTACAATACTTACAGCTAATGGTGTACACTGTCAGTAGCAAGCGCTGATATTGGACATGAGAGAGAGACCAAATCCATATAAAAATAAAGTCAGTGTTTCAGCCCTTTCTTAAACAATTGCTTGTGCTGGGTTAACTACACCTTTAAGAATTAAAAAGAGGTGGATGACAGTTTAAAGGTTCTGATTGGTTATTTACCATTATCCGGCCTGTCAGTCAATTCCTTAACTCAACATTCCAAACTGAACTGACGAAGAAGTGGCTGAGAGAGGGGAGGAGCTTCAGTACCAAACTGGCGCTAAATTGTAAAGGGTGGAACTGGAAATAATTTATATGACAAAAAGCATTTAACTTTTATTTAACAGTTCCAAATAGACAGCAAATATCTGTTGACGCCTGAACTGTTCCGTTAAAGGACTCTTATAAAAACAATTCCCAGCTTACCAACAGTAATAGTAAGAACTTCTGTTCAGTTCTACAAATCAAGAACATTGGCATTAAATAGCCCAAAACCAAAAATGGCTCCCCGTTTAATCAAGCAAGGAATTAGTAGACGTGCAATCACTTAAAATCCACAATTGTTTGGTTCAGTTCCTCTTTAATAGTGAAAAAATTATTATTATTGTTCAATCATCACATTCAAAGAGAAACTGCGCTGAGATTTCAGGTACGGACAGACAGGACTCGCTGCTGCCTGTATTTGGCCATGTTAAGCTAATCAGCCAGACAAGGTGCAGTCAAGCCGGGATTCCTCACTATTGCATGCCAAGTCTACTGACCACTCCTCCCTTGTAGCACAACATATGAATGGCTCTGACTTGCCCCACAGAGGGAGGAATGCAAAGCTTCAGAATAGGCGACTGGTTAGATAGCTTGCCTTACTGGTTAGACTGGTAGGGACAGCTGGTATAAGCATGGGTGGGACCACTGTGGAAATTCTCTCCTTATTGTTAAGATACCGGCTTTGAGATGTCCCTTAGAGCTGTGTGATTATAAGGCGCCTTTGAATAGTCTGTGTGTTCCAGTAGCTTAATGGGAGGGCTCATTCACACAGCGGAAATGAGCGATTACATTCATTCGCTGTGTAATTATAATTGACTGAGACTATGCAGTCCCATCACCTGATATTTATTTTTACATGACAATAGAAATGCTAAGCACTTGTAAATTATACAAGAAATAACCACACATTACCAGGGTGAGGCTTATCCAAGCGCACAGAGCTTTCACCAACGCTTCCTATAACTGCACAGAAACAACGCCATGCTCCCATGCAGTTTCAACGCGCTGTCACATCCCGCAAGGAAACCAGTGACGTCCTGCTCAATCTAAATATTACACCAGCTTAGACTCAGATTAAAGGGGAACTAAATAAAAAATAATAATAATAGTATCCTACATTTATACTTGTGCAAACTTTTCCTTAAAGTGCACCTGTCACCTCAAAACCAATACTAAATTGGGCTCTACTAATGAAATAAACATTTTTGTAAATTTATATGTATTTACAAAAAAATGTACCTTTATACAGCATTTCTGTCATCTTCCCTGTCAGCCCGTCTTTTCTTTCTCGAATTGGGTGGGCAGGGCTAAATGATGATTGACATTATGGCTATCAATCAGATTCCTGCTAGATCATGATTTAGGCAGTGGTTCTCAAAGTTTTCTTCGCCGCGACCCCCAGCGCTAACGCATTGCGCTCGTCACGTGGTGATGTTCAGGCAAAACGTCATCATGTACGCGCGTCACATGGTAACGTTTTCGGCCGACGTTACCCCATAGGAACCCTTATAAGAAGGGTCCTGTGGGTGCTTCCGGGTGCCGTAGCGGTTCTCGACCCCTGTGGGATGAACGTGCGACCCCCGCCGGGGTTGCGACCCACAGGTTGAGAACCGACCGCTGATTTAAGGGATCTGATTGGAGGAGCTATAACGTCAATCATTTAGCCCCACCCAACCCGACTCGGGGAAACAAAAGTCAGGGTGACAGGGAAGACGACAGAGAGAAATGCTGTATAAAGCTACATTTTTTTATAACACATTTATATTTACAAAAACGTTTATTTCATTAGTACAACCTAAATTAGTATTAGAGTTTTGAGGTGACACATACACTTTAAGTATTTTAATTACATCCCTCTGAAACCGCAGCAGAGCTTACAATTTAATTCTTCTAATACATGTTCACAAGTATATCCGAGTACAATTTAGTTAGAGGCCAATTAAATTCCCAGTATCATTTATTATTTGTTAACCGGGAGAAGTCATCAGATTGTACGGACTCAATAGCAAGCATTGGGGTTTATTCATCAAACCAAGACGATTGCTCCAATAGTTGTGAATTCTCGACCCCATATTCTCATATTGAAGGCATCAGTAGCCATCTCTTGTGAAGTGAGTTTAACAGTTAGAAGCCTTGAAAGTGAAACTATTTTATCATCTTTTTTCCTCTTAATGATGATGACCCCTGGCTTATCAGAAACCGTGCTGCAAATTGCTAAAGCTTAGTTCTTCATTCCATCAAAAAAAAAAAGGGGAAGTAAATGCAATCATAATATTAAGTATATTTAACATTTCAAGACTTTCCTAAAATATAAAAAAACAAACATTTTCTACTTTAGCATTAAGTTTCCAGAACATTACCTTCTGAATCTCGCGGCTGCTCAAGCAATAGAATCCCTGCTGCAATCGTACAACACCAAAACTCTTTTAAATAAGTAAATAACGTATCTTTACCCAAGCCAATGAGGACATCTGCTTAAAATTTGAACACCGTGTTTTTAGCATTGAAAAATTTGCAGCGGTTTTTATTTTGTTTTGTTTATTGTTACTGAAACTCTACTCCTTAGTGAAGTTTTCTCCAGGATCAAATATTATCAGCATAGCAATTAAGGAGGTAATACAAGAAAAAAAAAAGAGAAAAGCTTGCCTTTATTCCACAGTGTTTATTTTTAATCTTGTTTAAATCTTATATGGCAGGTATTGTAGCATTTTAGCTCCACTCACTCGCTGAGAAATCTGGTGTCCTGGGTATTGGCTTCTACAGAGCATATGTGAAAACAAGTGTATGCCTCATTCATATTCATAGGTTAATGTACCTCGTGACATTGCCCAACCAGTCAAAACACTGCAAGATGATGTGTCAGGGTTCATTAGCATATTAATGAGGATACAACATGGCAGCCGTGAGATACTAGCGCCAGTAGCTCTATAAAACACATTTGATAAAGGGAAGCCAGCCTGAAACATTTAATTGACAGATTAAATTGTGGCTATGCCATTCGTTTGATTATCACACAGATTCCTCCTTTTTCTTTAGTTTTATAAGATAAACTATAGCCCAAAGGTACTGATTTGCTGCTTCATAATATAGTGTGGTGCTTCCTACTCTGGTAATCAATGTCAAACTCCGGCCATTTATCCACCTCCTGGGCTGCACCACCATTATAGGCAGGAGAACCCATGAGAATGATGTCATCAGAGAAGGACACCAAGTCTATAATATCGCAATCGAAGTTTCCCAACGCCTTCATATACAGTGCGTCTTGGATCATACACTGACACAATCCAGTTACCTTAGCTCATCCCCAAATAAAGTCTCCAATAGCTTTGTATGAACTCTGTCAAAGCCAGCGAGAGTGCAGTGAAAACGAAAAGCGCAATTTAAATGATGCATGTCCACAGGCTGTGGCAGATATCAAACCTGGGGACCCAGCTAACCGCTGTCAATCACATAAAATGTACTTGTTGACGTAATGTCAATGGCTGTTTAAAACATGATACATTTAACTTCTAATGACTATGTAAATCAATCAACCCCCCCGGACCCCAAGAGAGAGAAGTGTGGAATCTATACAAAAGTTGTGCTTCCTACTATACAAAATACTAAATATATGTTCAAAGCTCTGTAGCTATGACTTCAGCCCTCCCATTAACCACAGGCCTTCTGGGAATTGTAGGCCAACGCTACTGACCATATAGAAAAGTATTTGACTACAGTTAGTCCTCGGGTTACGACGGTCTCGAGTTACGTCGTTTCGGGGTTACAACGCTTTATACAATGCCATGTTCCGACTTACACGGTTTTGTGACGTAAGTCGAACTGCATGCAACCATGCCTTGTTCCGACTTACACGGTTTTGCGACGTAGCGACGTAAGTCGAACCATACTGTATGAATGTATGATCCGACTTACATCGAAATTCGGTTTACGACGCCACGTAAGAACGGATCAACGACGTAAGTCGAGGACTACCTGTATATGGTTTGGCTCTCCAGGCATCTAGACAATGTCACCTAGACAAAAACAACCTAGAATGAATAGCACAACCTCTAAATAGAGTTAAAAAATGCTAACAACATAGAAATATTTGTAGATTGGCAGACTCGCAATGAGAAGGAACAGACTGACAAAGTACATTCCTGGCCCACCGAATACAGAACATACACATTGGCAAATAATGAAGTGCTGATCTATTTCAAGTTATTTCAAAATAACAATCCCCAAAGGAATCTTTCAGAATCAAAATTGACTTAACAGAGAGAGTGACTAGAGGTCTATTGTAAGGAATATCACCCTACACACATCTCCATTCAGTCTTTACCAAGAATTAGACGTCTGCGATTATCTCCTCCACGGCCTATCAGATACCTCCGTTTAGTAGGCTGAGCTCACCACCTCACCCATCTCCTCCCCTACATTCCTGTTCTGGGGCAAATTAAAATTGGCAAGCTCTGAACAAGACTGAATTTGTACTGGTTGCTTCTGGAACACATTGTACATTATAAACTAAGCCTTGTTCAAAATTGGAATTTGCCATTCTAGCGCGATATTGGAATTCCCTGTGTGTCTACAAGGAATAATGGAGACAGAAAAGCCCAATATTTTAGTAGTGAAGCTTCCCATTTCTAATAGAGCCCAAATAAAAACAAAAACTATTTGAAACAAGTTTAAAATTACTTTAAAAGACGAAGAGAGAAGAATACGGTCAGGATTTAAAGTTCTCAGTAGGCGTCAGGATCTGAAATCCAGTAGAAATATTTAGGTCTTTGTAACAGCCAGCAGCATTGAAGCTTAGTGCTTTTCCCCTTGTTGGAATTAAGAATACTACCAGGCACTTACTGTTGAGAAGTCAAAGTCTTTATGATTTGGTAGATTTAGAATGTAATCAATTCGGAATTGGTTTTCTGGATTTGCCAGCTCCACCGGTGGAACAAGGTTTCCCATTGCTGTAACTATTGTCTAAAAAAAAACAAAAACAGAAAAAACATTTTTTACATTTTAGAATGGTTAGATTACAATTGTCAAAGGCTCATCCAGGGTCTCCAACTGTCATTGGTCTACGAGCCCAAACACTTCTTGTAGCCCAAAAACATATAGGACAACAGAAACCCCAAGAGTAACCAAAATTATGGTAGGGTATGTGGATGGGAAACAAGGTAAAACACCATACAAATTAATCCCATCATAGGTTAAATAGACCTGTTTGAACTGATGTGTCTTCAAGCAGGAAGATGGTAGAGAAGACATACAATACGAGATCACAGTATGGAGAGGTCTATAACTGCCCCATCATTAGGGTAAGGTACCCAAGTCTAGCCACTTTATTACACGCTTATTCTTAAAGAACTTCTATGAATGAACTAAGTCATGAGTTACTTGACAATTCTATGAATTCTGACAGCAGCACAGAGTTTGTCTTGACGTCCAGAAAATCTCTGGAAAGTTCCTGCTTACATCATGAGTTTTCTGGCCAAACTAAAATATATTTAGACTATTATTTAATATTATTTTATAGCCCCTGGGGGTACACTCCATTTTATTGTATGAACAGAAAAACAAATCGGATGACCATATCTATTTCAATGGAAAAAAAAAGGTTGCAATTTTCATAGAAAACGATATCAGCATCTAGCACAAGGGCTGCTGCATGTGATGGTAAAGCTGGTTGTCCAACCATGACCAACCACCCCACAAACACACACACAGCAGCTGTGCAATCAGTAAGCGATAAAGCACATGTTTACTATAAACTCTTCTACTTTCCACTTACCTCTATAGCTTCTTTTATATTATTCTTTATGTCTTGCACTTTTATTTTCTTCTCTCTGTAACAGAAAACAGGAAGTTACTAATCTAGAATATTACATAAAAAAAAATTTTTACATTTTTTTAAAAATATTTTTTGTGATTAAATATAAAACAACAACAAAAACAACAAAAACCAACAACTATTTCTATCGCTCCTATTACTAGGAGCAGGCACAACATGCGCCAGTAGTGTTCCGGGTCACACAAGTAAAAAAAACATAACAACTGCGCAAACTCATAAAGTTGTAAAAAGGAGACAAGCGCTTTCAGGACGAGTTTTAGTTCTGATTACAGAGAAAGAGTAAATGCAAAAAACGTCTGTTAACCAGTCAATCAGATTCACAGATAAAAGGGCAAATAAGCCTCTCCAAACAACGCAGCGCAGATACGCTCGCTATAAAAAGATCCAATGGCTTTTGTTTCATGCACTTTGCAGAGAGAGTTAAACTTTATGGCGGTGTTAGCATTCGGAAAGATGAATGTTTAGTTTGTAGCGTACAGTTACGTCTTTCCCTTACACTCTGAAAAGAGGAACAAGCAATCGTTAAAGGACAACCGGTTAACAAAAATAAAATCCTGTAAAATAAGAGGAAAAATGACAGAGATGCAGATCACAACCACGATTCATTTCACTACCAATGGATTTTTTAGACTGTGTGCAGTTGGATCCAAGGTATCATGGCTAACTTTAGGACACAGTACAGCTGACATATGAAGGGGGGGGTGCTATTTCACAATTTAGCAGCTAGTGTTGATGCTGTCATAACTTTAAAGGACCAGTAACACAAACTAAAAACTCCTATTTGGATAGGCATGGCAGTTATTTAAAGAAGTAAAGCTACAATATAAAAACCTTACTTTATATAAAGTTGAAACATTGCAGTCACAGCTTGAACTGTGCTGTAATTTCTCTTCATGGAGGCAGACTTTACAGCGCTTTGTCTGACGCAGGAGCCAGCGCAAAGCTCTGCTGACGTATGGAAAAGGTCTCACACATCATCACGTTCATTGCTGGGAGCGTTCTCATTGGCCCCTGCAATAAACATGATGATATCGAAACACTGCCGATTTAATAAGTGGGCAGAGCTTCGCAGTGGCTCCTGTCAGCCTAAGCGCTGTGAAGTCCGCCTCAATGAAGTTACAGTACAGATGAAGTTGTGACTGCAACGGTTCAACATATATATATATATATATATATATATATATATATATATATATATATTAGTCTTTTTTTAATTTTAGCTTTAGTTGTCCTTTAAATACAGCACTCGTAAATATGTTAGCTTTGCAAAGTTTATGAATTTTATTGCCTTTATTATTAATCATTATTGATAGCAGCCATGTTGTTAACCAGATCTTACCCATTACCATTGTTTTCTATAGTGCTTTAGATGAGGCACATTCATTAAAAGGTCCTAAAAGGTCTCATTTGTAAAGCTAAATAGCCAGGTATCATATATTATAGAACACGCAATTTAGAATATTTGGAAGCAAAGACTGAATACTTAATAACTTTAAATGCATTAGAGTCGTTTTTATCTTTTTCGGCGTTACTGTGTTTTTTTAAGGCAGTACCACTTGGGTACCGCACAGATTTATATATATCTTAACAGATCTGTTAGCAAAAGTGAAATAAAACAAAACAGATATTATAGGGAAATGGTTAACTGTTTCATAACAGCCCCCCTCAACCATTACAAGCAGTAAAGCCACGGGGTTTATAACCCCACCGGTAATCTATAAGCTCCCGGTATTATCTGCTTTCTCACCCATGCAACTCGCTTCCTGTTCTACGCCAGATTTACAGATACCATTTTATATACGGGAGACACTGCGCAAAGCCCTGACCTCATTTTAATAATATTATTTTTATATTTCTCTTCATTACAAGAGCTGGAACAGGACGAGAAAGACACACTGTGGGTGGGAGGATGCAGCTGGCATTAACATGCCGGGCAAACTTCTTTCTTGGCAAATTGTCTGGCAAGACTGTATCAATCTGTCCCAGAGGAACAGAATGACACAAGAAACCGTGAAAGCATTAACCCTAGCGCGTAATTAGCTACAGGAACGCTGCAGCTGACATACTAGAATTAGGAGTGAATAGACACCCAGAATCTACAAAGCCCACCCCCTATAGTTAATAAAATCATGCTTGGGGAATATTGGTGTACATTACGGTATATCTGCCGCAACAACAGAGTTAAAATTCACTATTACTGAAGGACCAGTAACATAAATAAATAAAGTTGAAATACAACAGTTGTGAGCCTTAATTTTTAAAATCTTTTAATCTTTCCCAATGGCAGCCATCTTGATAAAACAGACCCAACTCGGCTCTGCTGTTTTCTTTGGTGCTTTAGACAAGTGTCCCAGAAAGCCTAAAAAAGCTTAAAATAGCTCAAAATCATCATTTACAGATGCAATTTGGAATAAGGAACTATCAATGCATTTGAGCTTTTGGTGCTACCGTTCCTTTAAATAACAGAAAATGGATTATATTTATGAAAATAGGTTTTCATATTTTTTTTTCTTTTTGAAATTCATTTAATACATTTTACAAATTTTTGTCTGCTATAAAAAAAAACGGACTTTTTATTTTGATATAGTTCCTTTTGTGCTAAAAAAAAAAAAAAAATGCTAGCGATGAAAACGCTCTTAAATAAATGGATCGCGTTAGTCCTGCTAATCGCAAATCTGTTCGCGCTTCCGCCGGAATTTCCCCCGCTCCTACATAGAGGTTTGGATCATGTCATTTGAATGGGCTGAATGATTTGACCCATGTGGGTGAGTCAGCAATGCAGCACGTTCCTAGTCTGTAAGAAGAGTTCTCTCTTAGCTGCAGGACCCCGGTAACTGAGAGCTAAGCAGTTAAACCACTCTCTGCAGGGTGTTTCAGAAACTCCACTGTATCACTAGGCAAATCTGTTCAACAAACCTTTTACCCATTCGTTGCCAAAGATGGCCGCGGCAGCGGCTTTAGGATTCCGAACCTTCAACGTGATCCAAAAGCCAAACGACTTCGTTCAATAAAGTTCACTGGGAAAATGTACTTAAAACTTAAGAGATGGTTCTAGGCAAGTTCAACACATTTTTCCCCAAATTCAAACCCAGTAAGATTTTAACACTCTTAAATATAAATTAATACAATTAAGAGAATTGTCCAAGTGTTTAGGCTTTACTGAAGTCCACAAAATGCACAATTTGTATCTTAGGAAACAGAAATTATTATTATTATTGTTAGAAATATTATTATTACTTAGGAAACGGATAGCGCAATCCTGTTCCATACGCAAATAACGTGGAATCCTGAAAATGTCGTTGTTTGGGAAGAATTACTAAACTAAAACCAGGAATTGAAGTGCTTATATGGTCTGGAAAAAAAAAAATCAATGTTTTTTATTCTTAAAATGTTACTAAAACAAACAAACAAACAAAAATCCCGTCATATCCAGGGCCCAGCAGAAATCATGAAAACTGTAAAAGGCAAAGTACCCGAGGGGAAGGATTTTACTGTTGTACCAGTAAATGTGTTCCAGGAATGTGAAGTCAATCTGAACTACAAAAAGAGGAAGTGAATAATGCAGTAAAAGGACTTCCCCGACACATTCAATTCACACAAAACGCAATTGTTGGTCTTTGGCAGATGGTAACCGGTTTTCTTAGCTGTACTATTGTTACAGCGGGAGAAGCAGTCTGCGCCATACACCTACTACTTGCTGTCAGGACAATTCCTATCTATTGGGAAGCAATACAATTACAATGATAAAAGTGATATAAAAGTCCCCCCGTGTTCAAAACCGATTTATTAAAGAGAAAAAAAAAAACGCACATAACACGACAGCTTAATCCAGAATTAATGCCTAGATTTAATATATCGCCTGCTGGTCAGCAAAATATTTGGCACTTTTCCCTCTGTAACGCGTGTGCCAAATTATATCCACAGCGATAATCTCTGAGAAATGTAATTACTGTACTCGCATTATATGTTGCATGTCTTTAAGGATGCAGAATGAAAGGCTATTAATCAATCAGGCTACATTGTCTCCCATCACTGCCACAACCACCTATATACATTCCATGTTACTAGGTAACAATTCCGCCAGACTGACCAGTACACCTCACATGGCCTAAAATCTACTTAAAATAACACCAATGAATAAACATGGCTCAAATACATCTATAGTTACTGTATACTCACTCTGTGCCTCCAGTAACCCTGACACTGTCTCTAATACATTCATAGTTACTGTATAT
>WMED01013449.1:0-14410 GCA_019650415.1 Pipa parva | reverse complement strand
TGGAACTTGCACTATTGGTGACTGACTAAATACTTTTTTTCCCCACTGTATCTATATATTCATAAAGCACCCAAAAATGACAATTTATCCAAGAGCAGAGGTTTGTTTAATTAAAAGATAAAACATAGGTTCAGCCATGAAAGAGTAACAACAAACACAAAGAGATTACAAAATAAATGACATTTTAAGGTAAGATTTTTGTTATTTAAAAATAAATGCAACCAAGCCAAATGGGATTGTTTTCTTTTTTCATTATTTTATGTTTTGTTGTCCCCCTGTACTATTCTTTAATTCAGAGACTGGTTGCTAGGGTTAAGCACCCTAGTAACCTGTGGACAATACACATGTAAAGAAGTTCAGAACAAACAGTTAAACATCACAAACAAACGCAATAATATTATTGTACTTTCTGCTATATAGTTATACTCCTATGGAAAAAGTTACTTGATTACTATATTCCATTCCAATGCATATGGCATCAGTCTGCCAAGACAAATTCTGATACAGGTAGTCCTCGACTTACGACGTTGATCCGTTCTTACGCGGCGTCGTAAACCGAATTTCGAAGTAAGTTGGATCATACGTCCATACAGTATGGTTGCACTCCGTTCAACTTGCGTCGCAAAACTGTGTAAGTCGGAACAAGGCATCGTATAAAGCGTCGTAACCCCGAAACGACGTAACTCGAGGCCGTCGTAACCCGAGGACTACCTGTAATGGCAAAATTACCCCAGGAAAAGATCTATGTGAGGCAGTGCAGATGTGAACCTCTTTACTGGTGCTGACAAACTATAACACCTAACATCACAAAGCTAATGGAGGGCATGATGCGGGCAAGCTATTAATAGGGGTTGGACTGGGGTGATGATAGGTGAAATTTGTTTTTAGCTTGCTTAAGAGGAGATGCTGCTGGGTATTAGTTGTACTAATAACAATATACAAAGTCACCACGTGAGGCGCTAGTGCTCTGGGCAGAGAGGATATGATATACGGGCTATAGGAAAGTTACTATTGGATGTGTACTATGACGTTCAGTAGGGGGAAGTGCCAGATCCTTTTAATGTTTGACAAGCTGATCTTTGATCCGGAATAGTTCCTCTCAACACGGGCACAATGAGCCCCTGGGGAATCGCCCGCAGGGTTTTTAAGAACAGATTTGGTGGAAGTGAACCGCAGATTAGTGTGTTTGCTCCAGGCAGAGTGAATTTGATTGGCGAACACACAGATTACAATGGAGGTTTCGTGCTACCTATGGTAAGGAGAGCAGACCTTTAATAAAGGGGACTGTCACATGATAGTAGCTAGAAGATGTAGAGGAAGCAGGTGTTAAAGGACCAGGGGACCATGAGTAAGAAACATAAAAATGCAAGTCAGAAATGTAGCTTCAAAGATGTCATTTTTTTTTTAATGAGTGCTTTGTAGGAGGAACTGCCAAACATTTATTATAGAGAGACAATAAATAGGGAAGTGCCTTTCCTTCCTCTCAATCACCAGTTGCATTGAACAGTATCCAGGTCACATGTGACTGGCTAAATAGGCATGTACCCCTGTTGTTTGGTTAGGGGGTTTGCCCTCCCCCCCAACCCACAGCAGTACCCCACAGTTGGCAGATTTGGTAAGGTATTTGGAAAATACAGCAGAGAAGTAAACTGAGGATCATTGGTCATTTTTGTAATGAAAGTTGTTTCCACACAATTGTATGGAGGGCCGGCGATGGAGGTGGCATAGTGAGTAGTTGCCCAGCAGCAGTCGTAAAGAGTAGCACTACTGCATACTTGTTTATCTGATGATTCTCCTGCTTTGATGAGTGTGAGTCGGCTATTAACTCAGATTATGATCATTAGCGCAAGAGATGGGATTGACAGATAAATATGCAGTAGCTCTTGTTTGCTGCTGGGATAAAGCACTGCTGGAGGCTCTCTTTATTTTTTTTTGGGGGGGGGGGTTGGGGAAGCAATGCTGGGGTTTTAATTTTAGTTTTGTCCAGGGGCCCTAGCTTGCCTCAAACTGAGAATGAATGTATGTCTGATTTAAATACTCCTAAGTGTGGATTTAATTACAATTTTTGTAATGTTATTTTTCTAAAATATGAAAGCATAACCCAGTAGATAGGTATATTGTAGAACTTTATTGTAAGAATGCATTCCATGTATAGTTACCATCATGAAATTCAATAGTATTGATGGCAAAGTTATGCTACACTTTTTTTTACCACGTGAAATGTGAAT
The DNA here is from genome assembly GCA_019650415.1 of Pipa parva. NCBI lineage: Eukaryota > Metazoa > Chordata > Amphibia > Anura > Pipidae > Pipa > Pipa parva. The sequence goes on along the minus strand of WMED01013449.1, from coordinate 12,182 downwards.
GTAGATAAAGAAAACAGCACAGATATATCATAATCCATGCCATGTGTTTAAAGTGATACTCTCATGTGACTCTGCAGGCTTTACCGCTTATTACTGTTATAGTTGGGACTCCGAGGGATGATGGGAAGATAGTCATTGTAACCACAGCAGATGGTGCAGATGAGCCACACATAGTGGAGTTTGAAGCTCCACATGAAGGGCAACCTCTTGTTCAAGGTTCTCCAAAATGGGCTAACTATGTGAAGGGGGTTATACAGCTATATCGAGGTAAGAGCAGCATAGTAGTTATCTCTTTATAAAACTAAGACCACAGGCTTATTTTTATTTGAATTTCATAATTGTCATAACCAGAAATACATTCTCATATCTTCCTGTAGCTGGTCCTGTCCCAGGATTCAATGCTGTCATTGCCTCCAATGTCCCCTTGGGCGGAGGTCTCTCAAGTTCTGCATCCCTTGAAGTGGCTACATATACCTTCCTTCAGCAGCTGTGCGCTGGTAAGTAAATAACTCCCCCTAGCATCCATTTAAGAAGTGTTAAAACACTGAAGGGGATCTAAATGCTCCTTAGGTCTAGAGGTGATATTTAGTATATACATTTTATATCCTATTAATGTAGTGATCTGTATGTGAACCAGTGATTTCTTCTAAGGTAATACAAACACCTAGCAAAACAGACTGGTGCCATTATTGGTCTGAGTATATACCTTTAGCTGTAAATGCATTGGAAACAGCAATATGAGATGTGTGTGGCTAGGAGAGGATTCCTGAGATGTGTGTGGCTAGGAGAGGATTCCTGAGATGTGTTTGAAAGAGTTGAGTTGGGTGGGAGGCTGTTTTTGGGTAAACAAGAGGCTCCCTTAATGTGTGTACAACTAGAGAGAGCACAGTTGAGCCTACTTTGATTAGAACATTAACACAAGAGCCTTCTTCTTTACAAAATAGAGAAATATGTTGAAATATGTACTAATATATGGGAATACTAGATGGTTCATCAGTGTTTTACACCATGTCAAGTTCAAACTATTCCCTTAAATGTTACCAAATACTAAGTTTGTGTTCCTGCTGGGTCCTCCAGATGATGGTGACGCTGTACAGAAAGCACTTGCATGCCAGAATGCTGAACATACATTTGCCGGGGTTCCCTGTGGGATCATGGACCAATTCATCTCTGTGATGGGGAGGGAGGGTCATGCTCTGCTCATTGACTGCAGGTCAGTCTGGGTTCTGGGAGTGAGGGTCGGGGCGTCCAATGTCCAGAGAGAGCTGCAGGCAACGAAAATAAACAGCTGAGGTCCACACATTACTCTTAAATGTAAATTAACAATCATATTTGATATGCTAATCATTATCCCTGTGCACTTTGTTAATAACTATGTTGGAAACGAGCCGTATTCTGAGCATAATGCTAAAAAATGGGGTATATTCATAGCTTGCGATAACAATGCAATATAGAGAAGACTTATGACACCTCTGCATACATCCCACTTATGGGTTCTTATTGGAAAACCCACAATGATAGCTTAACTGTTGTTGAGGGGTGACAACAGTCACTTATAACCATAGATCAGTTGTTCCAAATTAATCTTAAAGTACCGGTATGAGTGCACACAAAAAGAACTTACAAACAAACACATGTTGGTTTATATGCCTTTCCCATACCCTGAACTGGCAGAGGGTTCTGGCAAAATCTTTATTGTACAGGATTCATAAAGACAACAAAAAAATAAGAAACTGGGAGTGAATTAGAGATAAGACATACACTGGAACCAATAAAAAGTATACTTGACTGTTACTCCAGACACAGGGGGTTATTCACTAAGGTGTGAATTCGACTGTCGAATTCGCAAACAGCGGATTCCTATAACAGATTCACGACAATTTCCCCATTTTAAAGTCATAACAATTTTTTAAAGTTAAGATTGTGACATTTTTCCCATAATAAAGTCACGACTGTGACAATATTCTCATTATAAAGACACGACTGTGATAGTAACAGCCTATTGCGACTGTCTTTATCTGGCGAATTCGCACCTATACGCAACAATTCGGACTTTAGTGAATAACCCTCTCAGTGTTAACTCCTTATTGGTAGAGTTCTGGACAAACTCAGATGTCTAGGTGCGGTCCTCAGCTATGCAAGGATTGCAGGGGCCATCTTGGTGTTGTTCCAATTTATAATAATAATAATAATAAATTTTATTTATAATCCACTTTTCATTTTAACAAAACCTCAAAGTGCCACAGGAAAATAATCATCAAAAACAATAAAACAAACTAAAAGTCAAAATGTGTCAACAATTATATGCCTAATCTATATGATAGAAGAGCTTAAAGGGCAAGTTACTCATAAGAAATATACCTGTATACAAATATTTATACAGTAACAGCATCATAATAAAAGGGAACTTTAGAATTTCAAATATGGTAATCCTATCCTTCACACTGTAACTTCACCCTCTTTGACTCAGTTGGCTGGCAGAGTTGTAGCGAAGCAGGGGGAATAGCACAGTTAGCTGTACTTTAAAAGTTTAAGGGCAAAATTTACTAAAGTCGAAAATGATTTTTTTTCAGATGTTTTTCACCCATTTTAGCTGATTTTCAGTGAAATACATCCAAAAATGGGGGAGAAAATGTCGAGAACAAAATTCTCAACCTTTTTGCGGCAAAAAAGTTTTTAAAAAATCATTGTCAACTTTAGTAAATTTCGCCCTAGGGCGATTCTTTACTTGTACAAGCAGGGAGGCTACGGAACTCTTTGCCTGAGGACGTTATCATGGTTGATTTAATAAAAGAATTCAAAAGTGTCTTGAATGCCTTCCTTGAGTGTGAAAATATTGCAAGTTTTGGGTATTAGACAATTGGGGGTGGATTTTTGATCCAGGGAATTAATTCTGTTTGTCATATTTAGAGTTGGGAAGGAATTTTTTTTCCCTAAGATGAGGACAATTGACTTTTTCCTCATGGGTTTTTTTGCCTTCCTCTGGATCAACATTGCAGTATAACAGGCTAAACTTGATGGCTTTGTTTCTGTTTTTGGCCTTATAAACTATGTTACTATGTAGGTTTACTGCTAGCATTCATGTTGCACATGTTTGTTAAACAGATGACACCTGGTCCAATTGTTTACTCTGCAGCTTTAGATAAACCATTTCAGGAAGTGCCCCAAAAAGCCCTATATATAAAGCTAAATATCATACTTTATAGACAAAATGTAGATTTTTTATGGAAGCAGAATTGAATATATAGTGACTATAAATGCATTTGAGACATTTTCATTTGTTGTTATTACTGTTCTTTTAATGAAACTTGACTGATAAGCTTGAAAATGTATGGAGTATTTGTTCAAGAACTATTTTTTTGGGGATAAAAATTATCCATGTATCGCCAAATCGAAGAATGGAGATTTTTAGGAATACTTTTACCTTTTTTTTTTTTTTTTTTTTTTTTTTTTTTTTTTGTTCTTCACATATATACAAAGAATTGAATATATTTTTTTTCTCTAAGGTCTCTGGAAGTCACCCCTTTACCTTTGGCTGACCCACAACTGGCTATACTTATCACCAATTCAAATGTGCGACATGAGCTGACTGGAAGTGAATACCCTGAGCGCAGATGTCAGTGTGAGGAGGCAGCCAAGGCTCTTGGGAAGGCGAGTCTGAGAGATGCTAATCTTGATGACCTGGAGGGTAAATGTCATGTACTCCTCATTATTTTTTTCAAGATTAGGCATAAGATATAAATTAAAGGTCCATCCTTGGTGGGAATTTATGTTAGCATTCCAGAGCTGAAAATTGATATGGCACTATCAGACCAAGAAGTGATATATTTTTGAAGGATTTTTTTTATGATAGGCATAACTTTTAACATGGGATTGTTACATTTCTGTGTCACTTTCTCTTTTTCTTAACCTGATGTTCTTCTTTTTGTCTATAGCCAAGAAGGGGAGTCTAACTAGCACGTCTTATAAACGGGCACGTCATGTTATTACAGAGATAGCAAGAACAACCTGTGCAGCACAAGCCTTGCAGAATGGAGACTATAAACAGTTTGGGAAACTAATGGTGGAGAGCCACAACTCTCTAAGGTAAGAGAAGAAACTACTGTATTTTAAGTGAGAACCAAATGTTATTATCTGCCTAGGATTTTCCAGTTCGTTCATGCCATTGTAGTCCTTTTGTGTCTGCAGTTGTTTTGTCTTGCTATACTAGGAAGCTTGTGTTCCATTAGGATAATGACAAATCGCACACTTTAATGCTGGTGTCTAAAGACAATGTCAGAATGGTAACAAAACTCAGTTATGCAGTGTCCCATTGATTTCAGTGGTGACCGCACCAAAACCACCTTGTGACTTTACACAAAGCGATAACAGCAGCAACATGTGTTTTGTGTTTATTGCTTGCCACAACTGTTATTGCCCTTCTTTTACTCTAAAGGGGTTATTGATTAAAGTGAGAATTTGACTGTAGGAGTGAATTCTCATCACTTCAGGTTGCTACGCCCTGATTCTCTACTCTTCATTGACTAAACAGTGGATTCCCATAGTAAATTTGCAACTGTGTCACTAGCAGTCTATTGTGTAGTGTTGTGACCATTGTTAAATGGAACCTAAAGGTATAAAATAAAAAAGACATATTAAAAAACTTACCATTTATAGAGATGAATCACTACAGTCACAGCATGAACTGTGCTGTAATTACCTGGCACTTGATGTCTCTTGATGCGCAGGCAGAAGTGAAGCCAGTGTGAAGCTCCTCCCACTTGGCTCACCGGTCTCACACATCATTACGCTTATTGCAGGGAGCATTCTCATTGGCTCCCGCAATGATTATGATGACGTTTCAACCATTTGGACCACTGATTCAACCAAGTGGGAGGAGCTTCTTGCTGGCTTCTCTGTTAGCCTGCGTGCTGTGAAGAAGCATTGTGGTGCCGGGTAATTACAGCACAGTTCATCCTGTGACTGTAGCGATTCATGTCTACATAGGGTAAGTTTTTTTTAATAAGTCTTTTATTTTATACCTTTAATTCTCCTTTAATGAATTCGCCACATCTCAGAGTTTGCTGAATAACCAAATATTTACAAGACAATTCGGACTTTAGTTAATAACCCCCTAAGCCTGTAACTGTAATTGAAAAACACTGCACAATAAAGCATTATACCTGTGTCAATTAAGCGCAAACCTCCAGAGTGACCAGATGTCAGGTTTAGCCACCAGGTGGTAAATAGCTGTACCTGGCTGGATTTTTTGATAGCATTAATGTAAACCAACGTAGATCCATTATAGTGATAATTTGTTTATTTAACAAATCGGCATCTATTTTAAACTAGGGATGATTATGAGGTCAGCTGCCCAGAGCTTGATGAACTAGTGGCATTAGCATTGGAGGTCCCTGGTGTGTATGGAAGCAGGATGACAGGGGGTGGATTTGGAGGCTGCACAGTGACCTTGTTGGAGGCTTCTGCTGCTGAGAGGACCAAGCAAGAAATCCAGGTAAAAATATACACTGTGCATTTAAATTGGACCATGCCCACTTGGAAACATTATTTGAGGAAGCAGGGAGTAGAAATATCATTATTCTGTTTCTTTACAACCCCGATTCCCAACTTCAATCTTAAATTGAAAGGGGGTGCAGGGCTAAAGGGCAGCTGACATTGTGGCTCTTTCAATCAGATTCCTCCTAGTTAGTGATTTGAGAGATCTGATTGGAGGAGCCACAGTGAATATCTGCCACTTATTCTTAAAAATGTTGATTTCATGACACGGTTACCAGAATGTGAGTTGGCATTACTGTCCCTTGCATGTGAAAAAAATTCAAGGGACAATAATGCCAGGAAATAGCAATGCTCCATGTGCCATTACACTGAAAATATGTTTAAACTGCTCAATTCTGAAGAAGTTTTACAAAATGTGACATTTGATTTTAAAAATGCTTTATATTCACTTAGCTGGGCTTCCTAGGGTACTTTATGAATAATAAACAAGTTCCTATTAAAATGATGGAAATCACAATCCACAAAGAAAAATACAAAACAAAATATATAACTCTTTTACAGATATTAATGAATATGTACTGTAATGCCAATCTAAGTTAGATTTTTCTTTTTCTAATAATTCGTCCTTTAAACAAATCTATTCTACTTAGTGGTAAAAAAAAATGCTGAACTCAAAATATTTATTCTTGATAACTGATTTTTATATTTTAATGGGGGATTTTTATAAAATGTTGTTGCATATTTTTGGTTATATTCTGAAAAAAACTTTCATTCACAAGAGGATGATAATTCTTGTATCAGAATATAATGCATCATTTCTTCAGTTACAGAGGTTGTTCACAAGTGAAGTTGTACGGTGTTGGAGAGCAGTTTTTTATTTCCTCTGGGATCCCTATTACTCTCACGTTATTTCTGCGACTACGGTTCTCTAGATCGTCGATGCGTTCTTGTTGCATCTGAATGGTTTGGTTTTGTTGTTGGAGAGAATTTCTCATGACATTCACCTCGTCTTCCGTTGTTGAAATTCTTTGCTCCATTTCCATTGATTTGATGTGCTTGGTTTGTCAGTTGTGTTAATGTGGTTTTTGTGTAGCTTCTTTGATGCTGTCTAGTTTTTCGTCTAGTAATGGGGAGATCATGCGAGTGTATTCCTGTATCTGCGAGTTGGTATATGTAGCGGGTTGCGTTTGAATGCATGCTGTATCTGGGTTTGAAGACTCTGTGGTTAGTGGTTGGGTTTAGGAGTTTGTGTTTGTTTCTGGTTGTTTGGCTTGTTCTTGTTTGCTTTCAGCTCTGTTTTTTTGTTTGTTTGTTTGTTTGTTTTCCCATGTATTTTTCCATGTTTCACTTAATTTTGGTAATGGCTTTGCTGATGTCTATGTTTTATTTTGATGGGCACTTAGGGTGTCGCTTTTACAGCTGTTGATACATTAGTAATGGTATTAAACAGTTTAATAATATCAGAGAGAAAGGAAGAAAAGAAAAAAAAACATCACAGGACAAAGATCACTGAAAGGGAGAGCACACAGGTGTTGAAATGTTACTCAAACAGATATTTCTGCAGTTATTCGGTTATTTCTCTAATGTTTCAAACCTGGCAATATCTTAATTTTCTCGGTTTGTGTGAGAGTTCACTTTTCAGTTATAGTTATTTCAGCTATATCATGGTTTTTCTCCCTCTTTTTCCACTCCCCCCCCCCCTTCCTGTACTGGTTCTTAGTGTAATCGAGTTACCAGTCAGTGATATCTGCTTGGTGTTTCCCTGCGTAGTCAGGTGGTGCACAACAGTAGTAGTTCTTGGCTTTCTCCAAGGGCACCAAGTTAAGTTTAAAAGATTTGCCGGGTAAGGTGGCTGTGATCAGGCTGGGCACAGGAGAAGGAAGAAAAAAAAAAAATTCTCTGTGTGTAGAAGCCTCTGCGTTGATTCCCTCTGTATCTCTGGTTCCCAGGTGTTTTCTGCTTTTGGGTTCGATTTTGGTGGTCTGGTGTCTGGTATTTGGGCTGAGGGTGTGTAGCTCACTGCTCTCTCCCTTGCTGTATCTCCTCTGCCTCCAGGGTACTGAGGAGATGCCGGTGTTCTGTAAGGATTGAGATCTACCTTTCTGTCACCACTCGTGGCAATCAGTAGGTCTGGGTTATCAGGGTGTGTGTCTAGTCTAGGTAATCGTCAGCAGTTACCCTCTTCTGCTTAGATGTATTGTCACCTTTGTGGTCTGACTACTCCTCTCTCCGGCTAGGCCCAAGATGGCGGCGTGGGTGAGGGGGCGCTAATTGTCGGAGAGCAGTTTTTTTAAGACTGTTTGCAACTTGTTTTCATTTTTAGCCTTTTCAGTTTTTACATTATTTTAAACTTTGTTTAGAACTTTTGGTTGTTTATATTTCAGTGGTGTTTGGTTGCTGGGAGTCCATACCTTGCGACCAATCTGAGTGAAATATCAGCTGGAAAAGTGAATTCAAACCTAAGAGTACTTTATTTTCTAGGGAATCTACAATCAAAATGAAAAAGCAAAACAAAGGCAATAGAATTTAAAAAAGACAAGTTGCAAACTGTTTTAGAATACTGCTATCTACAATGTACTAAAAATGAATTCCAAGGATAACAACCCCATCATATCTGTTTGAACATCCATTTATAATTTTAAATTGTGCAAAATTTTTTGTTGATCAATTATTTTTCTGTGACAAAATTCCTTTCAATCTAATTTCACGCTGTAGACCATGTCTGGAAAAAGAAGTCATTGTTAAAAGAATGGACTGCATTTTCTTTGTGTGTTGACGCCAATTTTACAACTGGCATCAAATTGCCTAGTGTACCATTGCCTTTAGATATGTTTTTACTTACAACAGGTTTTAGCCGCCCCTATGTTTTGTAGTACTGCGTATGCTAAGCTTACTCTGAGCCACTGTGCACTTAAATCACAATTTTATTATGAAATAATGAATAAAACAAGAAACTGGCAGAGCTTTATGAAAGTGCATTTTATTGTTACAAAAAAGTTAAACCATCTTTTTACAGATAACATTCGTAAACAGAGCAAAAAGCTTCCAACACTTAATAATGCATTTGGAAGAAAAAAATAAAAAATAACCCCTGGAAGACTTGTGCAACCCTATCCCTCTCCTTCTTTTGCCACATTTTACACAATTAACTGCCACCATAATTTCTGCTTGCAGGCAAAATTCAGAGGTTCCCCTACATTCTACATTACAAAACCTTCAGCCGGATCTGGAGTCATGTTGGTGTAACCAAATGTGAAATAAAGGCTTACAATTTTTCATCTCCAAGAGTTTAATTTATTTCATCTCATGTAAGTGTACAATTGCATGCAGAATGTGTTTATTAAAGGGGAAGTTTAACCATGTAACTGTTCATTTTAAAAGTAAAGGTGTTTTTAAATAATGTTTAATGAAAAGCTTCCCGATCCTCATTTGAACACTTAGCACTGTTTGATATTACTTCTCTCAGTGCTCTCATACTGAGCTTTCCAGCTGTGCTAAGATGAACTGTTTAGAAATCAGGAGACATTTTCTGCTGATCTCCAAATGGCCTTCCAATTTGCTCCTGCCAGGATAATGAATAAGCAACTGGTTCACTGAATAGCAGAGATCAAGTGGTAAGTTTAAGGAGGAATACAGACCAAAAGCCAGACATCTTTTAATACATTTAAATTCTAAGAATATTTTGTTTTACGGGTCCTGTTTACAAAAAAAGAAAAAGTCATCACATGGCTAAACCTCCCCTTTAAAGAAAAAGAATGATTTGTTTTGTGTAGGTAACTGGTGTTATGAGAGAGATGAAGCTAAATATGGCACAACAGAAAGAGAGTAACTAAATATTTTCTACTTCAGCTGTAGGTGTTAGCTGGGAGCAACAGTGAAATGTATATGCATGTGGCCCTTTAGAGTGAATTTGGGAAAATACATGGCACTAATAATGATTTGTCTAAATAATGATTTATTTCATTCATTGGTTTAGGGGGGGAAGTAAGCACACTTCTTACTTCATCACAAGTTCATTTGCATAGCTGCAGCTACTGAAGAGCACAAAAATTGTATTCAAATAACTGTCAGTTTGATTTACATTTTAGCAGTAATGTACTACTTTTTAGTAGCAGCTACAGAGTTGCCAGTATAATTGATCCCTAATGATTTATTTTAACCTAATCTTTTGTTTCTGAGAGACTTAGGGCAACTGTGCAGCAGCTACTCAGAAGCAGTTAAATCAGTGCTAGAATTTGTAGCAACGTCCCACTGTACAATAGCTGAAATGTTAATGCTCCCAAGTACTTATGCATATTTACCTCATTTTTAGTTTAAAAAAAATTGGAGATAAACTGCAACAGATGTCAATAGGGCTGCAAATTTGGCACAGCTCAATTCAAATCTGTGGTATTTTAAATTTTGCAGCTACAGTATTTTCTGGACTATAAGGCGCACCGGACTATAAGGCGCACTTTCTATGAGCACCTTTTAAGCAATCTTGGTTCATATATAAGGCGCAGCACATTACCAGTAAATAAACCATAGCTCAGACCGCAAGTCAAATTTTATTCAACTTATGTCGGGTTCATATATAAGGCGCACCGGACTATAAGGCGCACTTTCTATTTCTGAGAAATTCTCAGCATTTTAAGTGCGCCTTATAGTCCGGAAAATACTGTACTCACTACTCCACTGTCAGTAACTGCGAAAGTTGTTGCCAGTGTAAACTATCCCACTATCACCATTGTCAGGCAAAGTAGCGGATTGCCTTACTGATTTTAGGAACAGGTGAGAAGAAGTGTTTTCACTGATTTATAGACTTTTTATCTTTCAAGTAATTCGCTATATTATTGTTTTTATGTTTTATCACTATCAGTAGGTGTATTTACACTATTGTATGTGTTATTTGTATTTCTAAACTATCCCATATAGTAAGTGCTATTGATAAGGAACAAAAACAACTTTTTGTAGCAGATGAGTTGCACAAAAGTTGCCAATTTAAACCAGTCCCGCCTGGATTACTGAAAAGATACAGTGTTAGCCCACAGTAGCATATTTAGTTTATAAGTACGGTCGTTAAGGACAACTCTGCATAAACTATTTAAAAGTAGGATTTAATTTATATTTATTATCTGGAATACATTTGGTTTATATTTATTATTTAGAGCAAATTCAGTGGATTTGGTTTATATTTATTGGATATTTGGTTTATATTCAATGTTTAAAATGGACCTGTCAGGTCCATTTAATAGGAAGCAGGGAGTTGTCTTAGCTAAATGTTAAAAACATTCAGATAAGACTGTAGTAAAATAAGCAAACTCCCTGCTTCCTTTCTGCTCCAGTGCTCAACTTGAATCTCAAGTTGGGTTGGCCGCAGCTAAACGATGATTGACATTATAGCTCCTCCAACCAGATCCCTTAAATCACAATCTAGCAGGGATCTGATTGGTGGAGCTATAATGCCAGAGTATGTCATCATAAATATATATAATGTCATCATTTAGCCCTGCCCAACCTGATTTGAGATTAAAGTCTGAACAGAAAGGAAGCAGGGAGTTTGCTTCTTTTATTACAGTCCTCACTGAATTGTTTTAGCATTCAGCTAAGGAAGGTCCACTTAACAGACTTTTTTTTAGGAAGCAGGGAATTGTTTTTAGCATTCAGCTAAGACAACTCCCTGCTTCCTAAAAAAAAAAAAAAAAAAAGAAAAGTCTGTTAAGTGAACAGGTCCACTTTAAATGAAAGTAAGTGGAGTGTTTTGTATTGAGTCCAATTTACAAATCTAGAATTTCTCAGTTTTAAGTCAAAATATAAATATTTTTACTTTTCCCATCACTACAGTTTAATTTAATTTTAATGCATATGAAGCTCCATTCAAGTGCTGAAAATGTTTAAATAAGCACAGCCGTATTCTGGGATGAATTTAGTGGAGCACTAGTAAGGTATGACTTTCAAATCATCAGTGGTTTGGTCTCTTCCATGCTCACGCTTTATTTTCCTGACATTTTCTTCTTTCTTTACTTCTTCAATGTTTCCTTCCTACCGTGTTTCCCCAAAAATAACACAGGATCTTATATTCATTTTGGCTCCTAAAGACTCACTAGGGCTTATCTTCTGGGAAACTCAGTAACATACGGTATATTTCCAGTACTTTACTGCAGCTAGGTTTTATTTTCGGGGGATGTATTATTTTCTGGGAAACTCTGTACCATACGGTATATTTCCACTACTTTACTGCAGCTAGGGCTTATTTTTTGGGAAACTGTGTACCATACGGTATATTTCCACTACTTTACTGCAGCTAGGTCTTATTTTCTGGGAAACTCTGTACCATACGGTATATTTCCAGTACTTTACTTAAGCTAGGTCTTATTTTCTGGGAAACTCTGTACCATACGGTATATTTCTAGTACTTTACTGCAGCTAGGTCTTATTTTCTGGGAAACTCTGTACCATACGGTATATTTCCACTACTTTACTGCAGCTAGGTCTTATTTTCTGGGAAACTCTGTACCATACGATATATTTCCAGTACTTTACTGCAGCTAGGTCTTATTTTCAGGGGAGTCTTATTTTCTGAGAAACTCTGTACCATATGGTATATTTCCGCTACTTTACTGCAGCTAGGTCTTATTTTTGGGACTCAGTACTGGTACTGTATATTTCCAGTACTTTACTGCAGCTAGGGCTTATTTTTGGGACAC
>WMED01013448.1:0-14411 GCA_019650415.1 Pipa parva | reverse complement strand
TTTGGTGCTAGAGAGAAATCCATCAAATTAACAAGCTTCTTTATAGGAAAAGTCAAAGTAACTTGGACTAAAAAGCAAAATGGCAGAAACCCAATCATTTTGCTAACCTTGCAACTACCCACTCACTTACTTTTCTGAACTAATTTATTTCTAATTTATTGTCATCCAAACCCTGGAAAGTCTTAAACAGTGATATGGAATCTCAACAGAGAAGCACTCAAATCCTTTAGAATAAAAATAAGTAAGTTAAATACATTTTTTCTCCAAAAGCATCTTTAGATATCTCTGTCCTGTGTCCATCATTTACAACATTATTGTGTTTAGCTGCTACTTAACTGTGACTGATAGAATTCACATGTGCAACATATTCTTAGACTATTCAAAAAGGCACAAGTGAAATTGGAGGTGTGACAGATTGCTGGATCCAGTTATACTAAGACATTACTACATATTTCATAAAGTGCAGTATAGTCATCATAGTTATATGGAATATATGTTGTGTTATATTCTGCAGTAGTTTTTATAAAAGATTGATTCATTGGCTGCTGTGAACAAAATAGAATACTATGTCTCTGTGTCTGATGTAAGTCATTAAAAGAAGATTAAACATGTTAAGTGGTCCTTTAATAAGCATAGCCTGAAACATGTATGTGTCTGGGCAAACATTTTGAAGTTTGCTACAATCATCATGGCTTCACAATAAAGAGAAGTGCTATTTCATGCTGCTGGAGAATGTTTTTGGCCTGAGATCTGCAGAGTTTGGGGACTTTTGGAGAACACATTGCATATGACATAATGCTCCCTAACCTCTGATCTGAGTCAAGTATGAGAAATGTTACTTCCATAACATTTAACAAAAGCCCCCAGCTGAAAGACAGACATATTGAATCACACTATCCTAACCTTGAAACATCAACCCCATGGACTGATGGAGAATATCTGTGGTCAGACTGTAGCAACTGTACCAAAAATGGCAAACTGTTCTTTATTTAATCTGACAGGCAACTGGACACATGGAATATACTCAACCTTCAGCACAGCAAATGTCCATCCCACATGTTATTTTATTCAGCTTAGTTCAGTCTGGTTTCTGTTACTTGTTTATGAACTAAAAACTGTTTCATGGGGCTTTTAAGTTTAGCAATTCAACAAACAAGAGCAATCACTTGATGCACTCATGTCAAATTTTATGTTACAAGAATGGTACATGTGTAAATATAGGTTCAGTCGTCTAGGGGATGTTTACATTTTTTCTTAATGCAAAGCAGATTCAACAGGACTGGAACTGTTATTGTCTAGCTGCTAACTAGAGTGAATCCCTCTCCCTGAGTAGCATTCTGTAGTGCACAGACATGTTACATGTTTCAACTTGTACGTTAAATTAATCATTTCATTCCAAGGGCAAAATGTAATAACATTGAAAATATCGATATCACGATATCGGTCAATTTTTGCAGATTTTGGAAGTTTATCGATACCGAAATTTGATAGAAATTTTTAATCTGTTTATTTCTATGGAAAATCCATAGCATCTCTGGAAATTTCAATATCAAGATATCATTAAAATCGCACGATATCAGCAATATCGATATCACAATATTGATCATTTCAATTTTACTAAATTTCACCCCAAAGACTCAAAAAGAAATGAAAATAAAGATGAACTGCAAATTGTCTCAGATTATCATTGTGGAAATTCCATCATCACAGCATGAGGTCAAAAGTCAGATATAATTCTGCTAGGTAATGTTGATTAGGAACAGGGCAGTTACTTTACATTAAAAACTACCTGAAACCCCTAAAATCGTTTAGTAAATAGGGAAAATAAAAGTAAATCAATAGTTAAACTAAGACATGATGAAGAATCTAAATGACTAAAAAAAAAAAATCTTTTGCTTAAAAGACCTCTTTATTATGTGGTAATTATATATAATTCCCGTTCCTAGCATTGTGGTGTCTATTGGCAACATACATTTTCAAAATCCCTTTACAGTGTAAAATTCCATAAGCATGTTTGCCAAAATATGCATAGACGTGCATTCTACAAATCCCTATCTGATTTAATTTACAGCCGTGCATTAAATATGTTTTGACGACTGCTCTGTAGACCTAATTTCTCATTAAACTGAAATCTCTACTCATAATCAGAAGACTGGTCATTTATCATTAAGTTAAATATTTTTCTTTAAAAAAAAAAGAAAAAAAAGCTTGTTTTAAGACTGAATGTTTTAATGATATCTAATTTTTCATTTTTCCTGAGCACCTCTTCCAGTCCTTCAGTATCAGACTTTGTTATGATCTTCATTACATTTTGGAAAGATTCTGTGAATGTAGGTGATTAATCTCCATCCAGTTTATTATAATGTTTAGCGTTTAATGATGATGATGATGGAATAATGTACAATGAGTTCCCTTGACACAAACTGCCTTATAAAAATGCCATTTTTTATTTAGTTGAATGAACTTCAAGATGTATGTGGATTCTAGAAAGTTTAGCAATACGTCACATTTAGAGAAAGACCTAAATTTGTTGTTGATTAATGGTATGTCGAACCAGTACCAAGTACTTGCTGTAAATTTAAAAATATACATTATCAAGCATTGATGCATTAATAAATGATCAATAGGAGCATTTGCTCAGGATACGCCAACCTTTCTATCCTGTGCCACTTATTGTAACCAATCCCTACACTTATTTGTCATAGATCCAGTTTGAAGGTGGAATATTCACATTCTACATGGGTGTGTTATATAAAATATAAATATGAACTAAAATGTCTGGGGATTTCTGTAATAGGCTTGTAGGGAAATGTTTATTTGTTATTAAATTGTACTGAACTGTATTATTGTGTTGAGTCTAATTTGTGTGTGAAGATGTAATAACATAATATTGTGTATGCATTACTTATTTAATGAATACCTAAACGCAATAAAAAAAAAATTAAAAAGAGTTTTCATATAGAGAGAACATTTCAAGTCACTGTATGATACTATGTAGTAATAGGAGGATCACCCTTGGCAAACCAGAGTCATCACAAAACAGAAACCTGCTCCTAAAACCTTCATTTTAGATTACCACAGAATACAGTCGGACTCAGAAAGGATAGAGACACTAATGAAAAGTAAATAGATTTTTATAAACTGTTTAAAAGCACAATTTTTTTTACAAATACACTAATACAGCATTGGTTTATGTCCAGCATGTCCACCTGGATTTTGGCTACCTCCCCCACCTTTGATAGTAACATGCATATTCTGTGGCATATGTACATATAGTGACATAAAATACCAAGGCCAAAATGTATTAAAGTCAGAAAGACCGCTCTCAATCTTTCTAAGTTTATTGCGCGAGATCTCAGTTTTCCCGCAAGATTACCGCGTGAGTTCTTTTAACTCGATTTTTTGATAAAAAGGTAGCCATACTACAGCTACATTTCTATCAAAAAATATTGAAAAATCGAGTTAGAAAAACTCACGCGGTAATCTTGCGGGAACGTGAGATCTCGCGCAATAAACTCAGAAAGATCGAGAGCGGTCTTTCCGACTTTAACACATTTCGCCCCAAATATTTCAATCAATAGTTCCCACCCACTTTATCATGCCCTTTAAAATTGTTAAGCCTCTTCAAAAGGCCCTCAGTTTGTGAATGTGCCACATGTTTAACAGTTTTAATAATTCTCTTGTTACCTTAGACATAAATTTTGGTAGAACATCTGCACCAGCTCTTTAGCAATTGTTTCAGCCAGGTGCAGTGGCAGCTTGCTCTTTTTTGGCAAAACAAACAGGAACTTGAAGAAAAGAGGACTGAGGCAGGTGACAAGTGAAGAATTCTGCAGTGCATAAGAGTGCAGGGGCAGGACTGGAACCTTGAAGTGGTAACAGTAAGTCGCAAACCCCTTCCCCTCTTTAATTATTCCTAGATTATGTAACGCTATTGTTAAATATGGCAGTTGCTAGGACTATGGAGCACCTTATCATAAATTCAGGCTAGCGGTAGAACATGGGTTACATTTGCAGACTCTACAATCTAGAGTGAGCCCTCGCACTGATTTAGAGGAGTGTGGGTGCTTGGCCTAATAGAAAGTGGCAATGTGACAGAAAAACATGGGCACCAGGTGCTTTAGTGTTAAAATGCAAACAACAACCTGTATTAACTTGAAGCATAAAATATAGAATGTGAGGTATATCAGAAAGTAATACAGACGCAGGCAGAAATACATCTTTGATTGGTGCATTCAGCAAGTAGCTGAAGGGTACTCACAATCAGTGCTGGAATTGTGGCTTTTGACGGTGCACTGTATATTTAAAAGAAATCCTCATATGGGCTGGCGGTTTGATGTGTAGCTCTGGTCACTGGGATTTGATCCTTATGAAACATGAATATGGGGTATGGATTCCACAAACAGCAGGACATGTAAAGAATTAGGATGTTTACCATTTATATACAATAATTGGGCATATGGCCCTTTAAAATTGGGTACTGGGTCCTTCCTGGTAACCTCCTGTGACAGGACTAGGCCTCAGTGGCTCCTTTAATGGAGCAGGCCCTTCAATGGCACCAGGTTACCAACTGATGTCATTGAGCCTGACGTCGGTGCTATAAATTGGCTTTGCACTTCGCATTATACAGAAAGGTGCACAGATGGCCCTAACAGACTGAACAGCTGGCAAGGCAGAGAAGCCGGCAGCTGAAGAGAGGGGTGCATCAGGAGGCTGTCACTGCTCCCAAAGTGCTCCTCAGTGTGATGGTGCACCGCAGAGCTCAGGTAGGAGGGGGATGAGGAATGGGTCTCTACTCTTATATAGTTCTCCTTTAAATTGATATTTCCCCCTAACTCACTGGCCAATTGGGATAGGGGGAAAAGGAACAGATCCAGGAGATTTATGGTCTGAGAATATTGATACCTTCACCTATTCTGCTATTGATTTCAGTTTTTTTTATTTCTCGTAGATATTTCTTTTATAATATTTCATGTACATTTAGATTTCAATTTTAGTTTTGAAAGTTAGATTTCAGGATGCATGTAAAATAATCTATTTAACATTTTTAATAGCTGTTGAAAGAATGGACTGCTATTGTCTTTCTAAAGATGTGTTACATGTAAAAATGAATAATAAAAAAAAATCATTTCCAACATAAATCCCCCCATGTCATTCTCATTTAATTCCATCTGAAAGAAACAATCAATCTTGCTCACGTACCTTAGAAAAGGAAGTCTGGCAATGTGAAAGCTCTGTAATTCCATCTTCAGTAAGATGTACATCCTGTGTACTATTTCTACATGAACGGCATGAAAGATGGGATGAGCCTTTTTTTTATAACACACATGAATACACCAGATTGGTGTAGAAAGATCCAAGCATAAAAGCACTGTTTGCTGTGGTCTTGTCTCGGTTGTATTTTTGTCTTCTTGTGAATTTCATTTTTTATAAACTGTATTTTCTCCTTTGCAGTTGTTAATATTATGAAATTTGATGTTTACATGTAAATTTATGTTAATTATATGTGATATAACAAATATATGTGCATTTGTGTGTTTTTGTATATGTTTAATATTAAACATTTATCTGGGCAGTGCAATAGGATGCTGTCCCAAATACACACTGCTTCTCTACTAGGAAAATACATTTATTCCCCCTAGAACAGTGATGGCCAACCCTTTGAGCTCGGTGTGCCAAAAGTTCTCAAAAAAAGATCATAACTCGGGTGGTGTGTCACTTCGAGAAAAATAAGAAGGTGGGGCAACTCTCCTATTGAGAGCACGGAATGAACGGCGCCAAGATGTATCAGCAAAAACATCTTGGCATGTCACCTCTGACACGTGTGTCATAGGTTAGCCATCACTGCCCTGGAAGATTCCACTGAGCTCATCAATACAGTCATGAATTACACCAATAAGTGTATATAAACTTTCCCACCCCTATTTCTAAAGTGTAAAATGATACAAATCAAACTACTTACTGTATTTATAAAACCTGAAAACAAAGTCCCTGTACTGTAAATAAGTTCCCCATTACCTTCTCTCCAGGGAGGTGGAACGAGATTTATATGAAAAGGGATTTGATTTAACTGTATGTCTCAGTTCAACAAAATGTTGTGCAAACTGGAAAGTTAGTTTTACCTGATCTACTACACTATTTATAGTATGCTGTGATTTATGTTATACTAGATTGCATTTTTGAGTGGTGTCTCCTATATAAGTCAAGGTGACATAGGCATAATTTTATATAGAGTGGTTCGGACTAGCCCACCAGATGACCATGGGATCCTTTGGTGTGCAGGGCACCACCATTTGTGGACCCAAAACACACGATAGTCCAGGACTCAGCATATGATGGGCTACTGAGCAACATTCTGTTAAAATGACACTGCATATAGACCACAAAAATGGTTTTCTATGTAAAGTATGTTAAATGTGCCCTATGCGTTGGAGAATAAAGCAAATACCATTGACACTAATCCAATATGGTGACTTTAGTGCAAAAAAAATTGTTGTTGCATATGTGCTGAATGAATATAAATAATTTCTATATACATATTAATATAACAATATTTAAATCTACTCTGAGACACACATAAAGATATACAGTATATGCATGTCTCTGAGGAGGAAAAATGTGATGCATTGCCCTGAGGTAAAACTCAGCAACTGAGTTGGCCAAATCAGGTAAAGCTGCCCATTAGGTAGATTTACATAAATATTTCCATGTTCGTATGGAAATATAGAACAATACTCTAATAATAACCGGAAATAGGTACTGACTTTGAAATAAATATTATTAATGTAGCGGCAAAATTGACCCTAAAACTTGTTTCTTAAAGTGTCCCAGCTGGAAAAACACAGCACTATATATTTCCTCTAAAATCCTCAAGCAGCAAAAGCTTCTCTTTTTTTTTTTTTATGTTCTAAGAAAAATGTTCTTAAAAATTGGTTTTGTTTTCCATCAATAAGGAGTGATGAATAACCTTCCTCGTCTTACAAACTTCAACACAGAGAATGGAGGACTGTAAAGGAAATGTCTATTGCTCACATATAAAGTAGTCCACTATATAGTGCCTTTTATTCATTCTCTTTTAAACCTTAGTAGGATAAACAGTGAGAGGTGAATGTTAAAATAACAATTTATTCATTATTAGTAGAACAACAGGAAAATGAACTGGGATCAATCAAAAGCTTAGTACTGCAAATACACAGAATGTTTTTTGTAGGGATCCTAATTCCATAATGAAAAACATCTAGGAGTTATTCATTGACAGGGGCAATCGTTTACAGAGGTCTAGTAAGCCATAGCAACCAATCAGAATTTGTCTTTCATAATTCTAATTTCCCTATACTAGTGAATGCTAACAGCTGATTGTTTGCTATGGGTTACTAGACCTCTAGAAAGGTTGCCCCATTGATAAATTGCCCTGTGGCTACTATACAATATGAATTGCAATGCTGCACTAATACCAGGGGTAAAAGCACAGCATTGCAAATTGCTAACGTGGCCCTGTAATTTTAAATACGGTGTATCTATAATTCTAACGAAACAGAGCAGGATTATCTTTGGATGTATAGCAAATAAAAATATAATAATGGCGGATTTTCAGATAATATGAAGCTGTTAAGATTGAATAAGATTTTATTTTAGAGATTACAAAACATGATACAAAAAAATAAGTTGATCAAATGGAATATAATCTTCATACTATGATGGGCTTTTATAGTTTTTACTTTTCAATTTTCAGCATCTATTTTTTTTCATAGTAATAACATTTTACATTAAACAACTGCCAAGAACTCGTTACATTAACTTTTTTTTAATGTTTATATTCTACTTTATTAAATTACAATATGGCTCAGTTCTAGCTATTTTTCAGCTCTCTGTAGTATATAAGCTCACACAATGACAACAATCTTTAATTTTTTTATATTTTATAATGCATATTGTCAGATGATAATTCAGAACTGGCACAGGGATTCCAGTTCTTGTGTAGAAAAGAGCCCAATAGTTGATAGTCTAGCATTTTTCTTAAGACTGTCTGTTGCACATAATACTGTGACATAACAATAATTTAATTCACAATGATTGGTCCAGCTACAAAAAAATAACATATTATGCAACTGATTCCAAATTTAGTGGTGCCAAATTGTCTGCTATAGCCTGATTATTGGATGAAACATTTAAAATAAAGAAATTGTTGGAATCTAGGTTTTTCTAGATCTGATACCCACTGGTAGAACCACTACATGTAAAATACTTTCCATTATGTTACTAAATTGTAGAGACTTTGTGTTTTGAATACTGGCAATGTTTGTAGTTACGTGGTTTCATAAATGACATCATTATTGTGTTCTTTTTATCAAAGAGAAGAAAGACATTAAAAAAAAATTATATAAAGACCAAAGAATTGATCTGAGAAAACTGGAGTAGTTTAATTTGAAACTTTCCAGACCCCCAGCTGTGGAAATTTTATTCAGTGGCCTTACTGTTGATTAGAGAGGTTCTTTGACCTCCTTGAATGCCTTTACAATACTCACTGGTATTAAAATCAAGTAGTAGACTAACTTAGTAGACTAACTTTCTCTTTTATCAGAATTACCTTAGAAAGCTTGCCAGAAAAAGTATGAACATTGTTTACCGCCTCTAAATTTTGCAATTCAACAAGAGATATTTATTAAAGTAGAAAGGTTTTTCGACTAGTTAGTGAGGGGGAAACAGCCTATTTTTATCAATATTGCTGTTTTCACCTATTTACAAAACTGTTCCTAGCAAATTTTTTCACCCAAAAGTATTTGCCTGCTTCTGGCTCTTTTGATAAGAAATATTGCACAGTATGCAACCAAGTTTACCTTGAATTCTGATGACATCACTGCACTTTATTATCATACTAGAAAAAGTATATATATTGTGAGGAACTAGCTAAATTACATATGCCCAGTACTCTTCAGAACCAACCCAAATTCAAATAAACAGCTCAAATCATTTAGTTTACTGTACACAGAATTCATGTAACATTTACTGTATTTGCTGGCATATAAGACTACTTTTTAACCCCTGAAAATCATCTGAAAAGTCAAGGGTCGTCTTATACACCGGGTATCACTTTTTTTTCTCCTTACCTAGCTCCTCCATTGCGCGGCTGTCTGTGCCGAGCAACCCAACATTGATGTAACTTCCTGTGAGCGACAGGAAGTTTAATCATTGCTGGGGAGAGGAAACGCTACAGTGCTCAGCACAGACAGCTGGGCAACAGAGGAGCTAGGTAAGGAGAGAGAAAAGAAGGGGGGGGGGTGAGCACTAAGATAGCGCCCCCCTCCTTCAGAGGGTAGGGCTTGTAGGGGCAGCACAGTGTGATGGTGCTCTGATAATCTTGGAGACAGGGAGGGCTGAGCAGGAAGGGAGAGCTGACCAATCCAAGAAGGATTTGGGTTGGAAGAGGGGTAGTCTTATACGGTGAGTGTATCCCAAACTCTATATTATAACTGGAAAAGTTGGGGGTCGTCTTATACGCCCAGTCGTCTTATATGCCGGCAAATACAGTATTTACATTATATATATAGAAAGCTCATAGATATACTCACATATCCAGAAAGGCAGAAAGATGCCACAGCTAGTTTAATTAGACTAACATCAAATGCAGCATGGAATTTTCAGGAATGCCCTAGTCCAACACACTGCAGGGGCCCCTAACAGAGTGAGTGATGTCAACCCAAATAGTCTGGGCACTTTGCTCATTCACCATACCACTGGCCTGACTGCCCTTGTATTGCTACAGCACCTAAAACAGCCAGGGACTCACCAAGATTCTTCATTTCCTCAGGAACACTGGTCAGCAGACATGCTGGCCACAGGTAAAAACCATAGCGAGTACCCTGCCTCATTTGCATTACCATCTTTTCTTCAGGACAGATCCTTTCCCTAACCTCTTGGAGCTTGGAGAGGGAAATGTCACACCTATCTCTTCCACACTTAGCACTCTCTAGATCACATCTAACTCACTTGCCAGTGCCTACTAGAATACCCTTAACACCTCTTGGAAAACCTTTGTAAAGATTTTACCTTTTTTCTGCATTTAGCATTCACAACAGTAGATATCAAAAATATACCATTTACGCACAATATTTTTCTACTGAACCAATATTTTCTATTACAATGTAACTGTTTAAATACCACATTACTCAAGGAAAAATTGACTTACCATATATAGAGCTGAATATAAGGACCAGTTATCTTTAAAGTTATATTCATGAATTGTATTGCTTTCTGTCTGTTCTTATCCTTACTGATTGCAACCTTGTTGTTAAACAGACCTCATCCAGTCCCAATGTTTTCTTTGGTGCTTTAGTAAACACATATTTAGGAAGTGTGCCCTAAACCCCAATTTTTTAAAACTAAATAGCTATTTTATGGACACAATTTAGAATTTTTAGAAGCACAGATTAAATATATAGCAACCCTAAATGTATTTTCGGAATGTTCGATTTTTGGCATTACTGTTCATTTAATGTGTGTTATTTAATGTTCAGTTTTGTAGTTTTTCCCAAAGAATACGTTTTTAATAGAGGATAGACTGACCCCATTTGGTTTTGGCGTTAGCAAGTACCAAGACTTTTGGGTTATTTATAGCCGCCTCTAATAATTTGTTATCCTGTTAAACTGGCTGATAAACTCTAGACACCAGTACACAGTTTAAATCCTGATCAGCAGATTACTTTCCAACTTCCTTAAAATTATCACCTGACATCACAACCAGGCTTAACTTTCTGACTCCTCCACCCATATTACAGAGGTTCACTTCTGGGTGCTGCTCCATTCATGCAAACTCTGAGCAGTCCTCAGTAGACGATGGCTAATATCAAGTCATAACTCCAAACTGGTTCTCTTTAGTTCTCAGTAATGTTTTCTGGCAATAGATTTTGTAATGTTGGAAACAATAAAGAAGTAAAGTGTTTAAAATGGATTCTACTTACCTAGGAAAACACAATTGATGCATATTTTAAAATATAATGTAGTGCTATGCAGTGTGACAATCCAGGCAATTTATAAATAAATGTGTACAAGAATATCCAAATTGAAAATAGCAGTTCAGTCTCTCTACTAAAAAATGTAGTACAATGGGATTATTACAAAGAAAAGCTTTGTAATAAACGCCTAAAGCTGTCTATCTTTTGTCTATGAGGAGAGCTGATTATTTACAATACCTACTTTTTATGAGCTGAATTCAAAATACAGATGTAACAGTTAAAAAATGTATATGACTGGGACAAACATGCATATACCATTTTGTTAGACAACTGTGAT
This sequence comes from Pipa parva, assembly GCA_019650415.1. NCBI lineage: Eukaryota > Metazoa > Chordata > Amphibia > Anura > Pipidae > Pipa > Pipa parva. The sequence goes on along the minus strand of WMED01013448.1, from coordinate 3,122 downwards.
CTAGACAAAATTGAGTTGATTGTTCTTGTTAAGTCCTCATCAGTCAATGTAAATGAAGGAAAATAATAAAGGGAGCAGCTTGTGTCTACTGAGGAGTCTGTGTAACAAAAAAAATTAGTTTTGGCCGGCATTTACATATAGGGGGTAATTCAGGAAAGGTGAACTTACCTTGTGATCCTTCGATTCACCTCACTGAGACTGGTACACGCTCCCTTCTCTCCTGCACGTGAAGATCAGCGAACGCTTTAAAGGTACTTCGTCTCACCTCGAGACCACTTGAGTTGCCTCGCGAGACTAGAATACCTTTAAAGCGTTCGCTGATCACTGCATGCATGGACAGAAGGGAACACGTACCAGTCTTGAGGTGAGATCACGATAGTCCGAAGTGAGGTGCGGAGTCTTCACCTCACTTCGGACAGACTGATACGTGCTCGCTGATGTCCTGCACGTGGACATCAGTGGTCTCGCCAAGACTGGAATCTCTTTAAAGTGCTCGCTGATGTCCGCATGCAGGACATCAGCAAGCGCATATCGGTCAGTGCGAAGCGAGGCAAGGACTCCGCACCTCACTTTGGACTATCGTGAATTCCCCCCTTGGCGAGGTCAATTGAAGGATCACAAGGTAAGTTCGCACTTTCCTGAATTACCCACATAAAGTTCACTATAAAATATTATTTTTTAAATTATTTTTATTAATTACCTCTGCATTAAAAAATTCAAAAAAATCATAGCTTCTCCCTCCAAGTAATCATGTAGAGGTAAATGTAAGAATGACCTTACTAATCAGACTTCAGTTTTGTATCATATATCCTTTATTAATTAAAAAATATTTTAAAAAGTGCTAATAAGTACATATGCCTTTATTGTGTGTTATTTGAGGAACATAATATGGTACATTCTTTGCTTAAAAGAGATTTTAATAAGCATAGATGTTCTATAAAATTCTGCTGTAATTCTGATGCTATTTTAAAGAATTTATTAAATAAATAGAAAAACACACACACACACATATTGAAGCAATTTTGTAGTATTTGGGTCTTGGCCAGATCTGACACTAAGGGAAAATGATTTTTTTATTTTGCATACATTTAACTATAATGAAGACATCTTGTTGCTTGTCCAATTACTAATAATTATTCTGAAATAAATCATTGGCACACAATGAACTGGTATTCAACATGCCGTTACTTAAACACAACTAAAAAGCCTGTTAAAATGGTTTAAGGGTACATAAAATAGAATATCACAGCATATGCTGTACACGTAAATCAGTGTTTTAGGGGAAATAATTTAACTGAAAGCACTGATAAAACTGATGACGGCTAAATCTGGTCTAGTGTTTTGGCCATGATATTTCATAAGGGAGATGGGAAACTAGCAAATTGGAGACCTACAATCTGAGGGCACCATTACATCTATATTGTGAATAGAGCCCCAAGGCTAAAATCACTGTTAGTTATTATTAATCAGCAATAAAATGTATTAGTTTTGGCAGCGATGTATACTGCCAAAATCTACATGCTAATTTGAGCTTGTTAGACCTTCCCTAAAAAAAAAAAATATAGAAGAAAATACTCTTACAATCTTTCCCATGATTCCTCTGGTGCTGACACAAACATCCCTATGTAGGGGCCTGATAAATATATCATGCAAACCACTTTCTCCTTCATATGCTATTGTGTAAGTGATAGGGAGTAGTTATCTGGTGACCTCTAAAATTGCCAAAGAGGTCAAATTAAAGAGTAGAAGAATAGATGGGGAAAATATCTCTTTTAATTAGAGAGCAGTGCAGTCGCTCAGTGGTTAGCACTGCTGTCACTCAGTGGTATCACTGGGACCTTGGTTCAATTGTACTCTAGACATCACCTTAATGGTATGTACTTGTGTGGATTTCCACCAGGCACCCTTGTTTTCTCCAACAACCCAAAAACATTGTAGGTCATTTTGAACTTGTCTGTACTGACCCTTAGTCTTTCTCTGTTTGACTGTATAGATTGGCAGGGACTGAAGTAATTGAATAGCCTTTATAAAGTGCTGCAGATGATTTTTGGCACTATAGAGATATGTCCAATAAGAAATAAATTGATACATTAATTAAGATTAGACAGTCAATCTTGGTGAATATTTATGGGGAGGAGTTTGTGACTTGTGCTTAGACATCAAGAAGCACAAATCAGAAGAAGCGTCGGAGGTCATGGGCGGGGCTATGGAGATACGTTGTGAGCCACAACACGGTAGCTGAAGAGCCGCACTTTACCAAGTAATGTGCTAAGGGAATTCTGTAGTATCAGTAGGATATCCTTCATTGTACTGGAAGTAGGATATTCTCCTGTATTTAATAGCTTTCTACAGTGTGATAGTATGGACAGATTGGGCTGTAGTTAAATTACCTTTAGCACTGTAGGACTCAAAGATGTGCTCAAGCACATCCATAGTGCAACAGACAAATAATATGTTTAAACAGTACAACTATACAGTATATATATATATATACATATATATATATATGTTACAGGTATAGAGGATATTGCAAGACTCTTCTGTACATATATGGAGTTACCAGTTCTCATTGACAGAAACAAAAAGTAGTTGCCTTTATTGTAATCAGACTGTTAAAGTGACACTAACATCAATTTTAAATAAATTAAACAATCTCATGTACTCAAATGAAATATTTAAAATGCATATACATTTTATGCTGAGATACCCATGTCTGTAACTGAAATAACTTAGAAATATTACATATATTTTAGACAACATCTTTAAAAACTATTACTATAGCATTTCCATTCTTCATCAGTTGTGCTTAATGATCAGAGCACCTGCTACTGATTGAACAGACACAGAAGTTAGTAACCCCTGCAGGGTAACATGGGCTGTACTAACTGGCATACAATGGACTTTTTTTTAATAGAAATTGCAATAGGAATGTATAAGTGTATTATCAATATTAATCAATGTAACTTTCAACTTTAAAGTTACCTTCATTGTACATATACATATAAGTGCTTTTTACATACCCACAGCATGAAAAAATATGTTGATAAAAATTGAATTTAATTCACGTCTTGCTGGCACATCTGGTACCGAGACAGCAAGTCTTTGTGATGTATCAAGAGCCC
>WMED01013446.1:0-14412 GCA_019650415.1 Pipa parva | reverse complement strand
ATTTCATGATTGCACTATTTCAAATTATTCTAATTCGTTGACCAGCACTTGTATAGCTAGTGGGATCTGATGAGACTGACATCACTGCTGTTCATTGGAGGAATTTTCCTCACTCCGCATGACTTCTCATCCTACTATAGTGCGACTGACTACGTCGCACACCCGCATGCAACGGCATCTGTCTGCTGCTTCATGAAGAAGGAGAAGTGAATTTGCGACTTCCTAGTCGTATTGACATGAACAGACGCGGAAATACTATGCAAGGCGAATTAGGACTTTGATGAATACCCCCTTAAATCGTTTCACTCTCTCCCTACATATCTTCCCTTGTTTGCTCATATGCCATCAACTCCACTCTTCACAAGGCAACCTTCTTCAGGAACCCCTCACCAAGACTGTCGTTGTTCTCTTAAACCGTTCCCTCTTGCTGCCCCTTATCTTTGGAATTCTCTACCCCTCTACCTCCGCCAAGAGCAATCCTCACCGAGAGGGGAATCCCTTTAATGCGCGTGCTGATGTCCGCGTTCAGGACATCAGCATGCGCATGTCACTTGTTCTGAAGTGAGGCGAACACTATGTGCCTCACTTCGGAGGTTCCTGAATTCCCCCCTTAGAGTGATGTATTTTCCTGATTATATGCTTGTAGTTTACTTCATTTGTTCTTTGTCACACACTTCCCTTGTCTGTATTATAACTGTATTGTTGGATTGTACAGCGCTGCGTAACCTTGTGGTGCTTTATAAATAAAAATAAACATACATGTCTTTTACACATATTAATTGAGAGGGTTTAGTGCCCTTTTAAAATGGGGGAATAACATAATTAAAGTGAAACAGATTGAAGTTGATGGCAAATTAATTACTGCCATTAAATGGGGGTGAATATGAGAAACTTGGGGTAGAGTAAACGCAATAACTATTTAAATAAAAAGGGAGAAATTAAAAAAATTACACTACATTCATAATACATTGATAAGTTCTACTTATTCTTATTTAAAAAAAAAACATAGTTAATGCACCTGCACTGCAAACCAGCCTAAAATAATAAGTCATTTGTTCTTGTCTGTGATTTTGTTGTAGTGCTTAGTGCTGATGTACTCTGTTCTTATGGGAATGACACCAAATATTGGCAATGGTTCAAGGTGAACTTTTTATATAAACAAACTAGTTTTGGCTTTAAAAATGTAGTTTATTATATAAATGACATCTAATAGGGAGAAAAACACATTCAGGCATCCAGGTAAGGACAAAAATAAAACTATCTCCTTCTTTTCGTACACAGAGTCAGGAATTTGCTACTTTTTGTCAGTAGATGTGACTTCATAGCTCGATGCGACTATTCAGACTTTAGTCAATAAGGCCCTCAGTGTTCTAATTGCTGCAAAGTACAACTTCCATAATACTTTCCTGTTAAACTGGCAGGGTGGTCAGGCTTAAACCCATATACCCAGGGGCGGTCCTGGCCCTATTGGCGCCATGGGCCTCACCCCCCTGCACCGCCCCCCCCGCCTCGTGCCCCCCCCTTGACCCGTTCGCCTCACTCACCTCCAACAGCGTTCCAGCGACGCACCTCCTCTAATGAGGTAAGTTGAATGTGACGGCGCTCCTTAGATGTTCGGGTCTTGCCGGCAGCTACTGAATACAGCCGACAAGACCTGAAGCAGCAAAGGAGCGCTGTCACATTCAACTTACCTCATTAGAGGAGGTGCGTCGCTGGAACGCTGTTGGAGGTGAGTGGGGGGCGCGGGGCAAGGGGGAGGGGTGTTGCGGGGCAGGGGGGGCACGGGGAGGGAGGTCAAATTTAGCGATGGGTGATGTGGGCAACAGCGCCCCTCAAATAGATTGCGCCCTGGGCCATCACCCACATCGCCCTTCGGTAGAACCGGCCTTGCATATAACCCAGGTGTTTTATTGCAAATAGACTTTGAAACACTGTGGGCCATATTGACTAAAGTCTGAATTTATCTGTCGAATTCACTTTGCCAGAATTTTGAGTTGCATCTCCAAAATAGTCGCTAATTCGCTTCTCCTCATTTATGAAGCTGCAAATAGATTTGTTGAACAAGCGGACTGCTACAGGTGTTATTGCATACGTAGTGTGGCGAAGTCAGTCAAATAGAAGTAGGATGTGAAGTCATGTGAATTGATGTGAATTCCCCCAGTGAAGTGCAGTGATGTCATTCTCACAATATCCCACTAACTGTATATAAGTGAATAATACATCTATTTCTGTCACTTTGTCCCTAGTTCAAGTTTAGTTGTAGGCAAATTTAGTCGCAGTCGCCATTGTCAATTTTGAAGAAATAGTCACCTTATACCCTACCAGAGCCCTGCCATTAACCACCCAATTAAACTCTCTGTCAAAAGGTGAATTCAGACCACTACATGACTGTGATTGACTCTGCCTCTTGCTGAATACGAGAAGTACCTGTGCAAGCGCATGCAAAGTAAAGCAAAAAGCTCTGTAAATCCGCGACTATCGTAGCCGCCCGAATTAGATGTTTGTTAACCACATAGCAGAGTTTGCTCAGTAAGTAAAAATGGGGAAGTGCCAATCAAATGTGAATACACAGGTATATGTGACTATTCGGCCTTTAGCCAATAAGGCCCTGAATCTAAAATGTTTGTTTTTGATGTCTCCCTGATACTGGTTTTATTATTTAGTGCACAGAATGCAGAGGCAACCCCACAGAATACCACAGGGCTTAGATGTTGGCCAGGCTTAAAGGAGAATTAAAGTAAAAAAAATAAAAACCAAGTGTTAAAATACTTACCTTATACAGAGCTGATTGATTACAGTCACAGCATGAGCTATGCTGTAATTAGCCGGCACCCGATGCTTCCCCCAACGCTTCGTCACAGCGTGCTGCCTGACTGGCAGCCAGCGCAGCAGCTCCTCCCACCCTGTTACACCCCGGGTGTTTCAGGGCTTAAACATCATCACTTGCATTGCGGGGGCCAATGAGAACACTCCCTGCAATAAGAGTGATGATGTATGAGGCTGGTGAAGGAGAAGAAGGAGCTGTGCGCTGGCTTATGTGTTAGTCAGCGTGCTGTGCAGGAGGCGTCGGGGGAAGCATCAGAAGCCGGGTAATTACAGCATAGGTCATGCTGTGACTGTAATCAACCAGCTCTGTATAAGGTAAGTATGTTAACACTTGTTTTTTTATTTTTTGACTTTAGGTCTCCTTTAACCCTTTTACTTGCAGTGCTAGTTAAGTCACCACTGACAACAGATCAAGCCCCACAATGCTTAAAATCCTAATATGGTTGGACTCCAGGAGTGTTTAACTTATACTGACAATGCATCACTATGAGTGCGATAAGCACTATTATATAGTAGCACTTTTATATATGCAACCATCCCCCACAAAAACCAATGTAACACAATTCATTTTTCTTTGTTCCAGGTGCAAAAAAATATGGTTGTGATGTTACACAGACAACAATACAGCTGGAATAGTATAGCCATTAGAAAAACACAGGCACCCAGGTGACATTATAGCTATAATAAATCACTGTGACACCAAATACAAATGTGTTTATCATCCACTAACTGGAAAACATTGACAATACTCTGCAAAATACATATTGTGTGTAAGAATGCAGAAATCACATTCATGGATCTAAAGAAGGGAAGGCTGTGGAATAAGCCAATATAATGGGAATAGATTGTGCTAATCAGTTCTCTGCATTTCATGTGATAAAGATTTAGAACATTCATATTCTCCTGGTATAGATCAATGCCTAGCGATAATATTGACCAAAGTGATTTACATCGCAAATGAGGATTAGGGTTGCCTTGGGTTTACTGATCCTTAGTTAAAAAATGTTCACATTTTAGGCAGGGTATCATGTAAAAAAAGGATATTATATAGTTTATTTATGGATACGTAATAAAGCTTGCTTCCTGGTGCAGGATCAGTGTAGCCCCCCCTCCCCCATACCAAGTAAAAAAATTTATACCAAGGATCTGGGGGTGCCTGGCAGAGACCTTATATTTATGCCCCTGCTTATTTCTAAAGGTAAAAAAGCAATAACTATTTATCATGCTAGTTTGGCCACAAGAGGCACTCCTCTATTGAATTCTATAAATTTTGCTGATTTCCTACTCATGTTTTATAATTACAATCTGTGTGTGGTGCAGAATTAACCTATATGAATTTGTAAATTAATCTTTAAGGAAAATTAAAATAAATGTTAACAGCAGGATCATTATTATCTGCTTTTTTTCCCGCCTGCTGTTAGAGAAGGACCTGTTATGTATGCACTTTATCTTACCTGGAGCTGCGATCTGTACAGAGATTTTATTGTTTCTGCTTCAGTTTGTTGTTAGTATTGTTTTATTTTGATTTCTGGCTGGCCATCTTCTGTTGATGTTTTAATAATCTGGCTTCAAATTGTTTCTAGTCTCACCCAACTCACTTTTCTGAACTGTTTATGTGCAGATAACATAACTGTGTATTTTTAGAATGCATTTTTTGTTACTGAAATGTTCAAAATTCCCAGAATTCTATTCTTAATTATCATCTACAACATCTATCATGGTTCCTGGGATGAACCCCTAGGGTTATTTATCTTAGTGATCCAGCTGAATTAACAACTCTTCTATTCTTGCTACTACTAGTAATGTTGTGTCAACAAGTCTACTCACCATTTCACTGCTCCTTCCTGCTATTTAAAAACGCCTCTGGCCATTTTTTACATCACACAGTGTTATGGGGAATTGCAATATCATTCTACTGTTGAAAAGCAGTTTTTATTACTGTTGGAGGTGTTTTTCCCTAACATGCATTATACTCTTCGTCAACGGCATTTATTTTGTGTTGTGAACATTGTAATGAACGAATTACCCTCAGGCTGCTCTTGTCTTCAAGGTGTCCTAATCATCTACAGATTGTTCTAACCCTACCAGACACATATAGGGCATATTTACTAAAGGACAAAATGGATAAAAAAATTTTTGGAAGAAATATAGTCATTAATTATACTTACCTACCCTATCTAGCAGCAGTGCACTACTGGGCGAAATTTATTAAACTCAGAAAGACCACTCTAGATACAGTAGGTCGTTCCAAGTTTACTGGGAGAAATCTCACATTGTTATCGCAAGATTTGTAGAGATCTCAAGATCGAGTTTTTCAATCTCGAATTTTTCAAAAATTTTTTGATGGAAAGATAGCCATACTTTACATTAGTAGCATGGCTACCTTTCCACTGAAAATTTTGAAAAATCGGAATTGAAAACTCAAACCCGAAATCTCTAAAGAAATCTAGCAAGAATAATGTGAGATTTCTCCCAGTAAACTCGAAAGACACAGAGTGGTCTTTCCGAGTTTAATAAATTTCGCCCATAAGTGTACTGCTGCTAGATCAGTATTCATCTGATGATCCACAACCCAGATGAATACTTCCCCTGCTGCAGCTCTTTGCTGAATTTAACCAACTGCACATGCACAGACCAATCTACGCACGTGTCATTGGTTAAGTTCAGTGAACTTCAAAAGCGGGGCGGGTACTATGTGACAGCGACGTCACATACATACCAGGAAGAGAGCTGCAGCACAGGAGGTGTGGGCTGTGGATCATGAGATGAATACTGATCTAGCAGCAATACACTTAGTGGATCGATCAGGTAAGTATAATGAATGACAATTGTAAAGGGGTTGTTAATCGGTGTTTACTAACAGTCATTTAATAATTACATTCGCTGTGCACTTTCCCTTTAAATGCACAAAACCAGACTAACTCAACCTCTCAGGGAAGTAGACCCGTCTTACCAAAAGGAGTGGGTAATAAGACATAATACTTTAGTTAACATGTTGCAATATATTAATTAATCAGGGCACCAGTAACTCTTTATATACAACAACTCTTTTATTGAACATCAGCAGTATAGTAGAAAAGCAATAGAGGATAACAGTACTTTAGTAATGCACAGATATACATTATATATTGATATATCCAATCAGCATGTACATCTTAAATAAAGAACAGCACCAAGCAATCACATATCATATTATTACTTATGACAGGGACATTACATGGATGTTATAGTTACCACCAGGACACTCATTACCCTCAGAGTTTCATACACACTCAAAGAAAACACAGGTTTCAACAGTTCCCAAACAGCATGGGCTGGACTTCTCAGGGATACCTTCTTCGAGTGGGGCTCTCCCTAGTCCCTAAACCTGTCCTACATGAACCCTCACTGTGTACCCTAACATCCAGTCAGGCATACACTTGACCCCCTAGGCCACTGAGCTCCTGGTGGGGTCTATTGCTACCCAGATAGGTACATCCATACTCAAATACTAAAGTGAGCTAGACATTAGGTATATTCCTATCCTAGTTTCACAGCATTGGCCCTCCACCAGCATGGTGGAAGCAGAGTACTGTTCCTGCAGCACTCTCCAACAAAAGACACAGAACACACACAAACATGTCCTTATGTAAACTACAGGTAGATCCTGATTGGATATCCTATCTCTGAGCAGGCTGTAGCAAGGCCCAGAAGATTCTTGAACATTCTGCATACAATGTATATGTATATATATATATCAGCAGGGGGAGTTTTGATCCTGCATAGCTCTACTAACTATAATCAGTAATATTGGTATAACTGAACATAGAACATGTGAGATTTACCAGTATGCTACACTATATTTCTCCGTTAATTATTAAGAACATTTCAACTATTTTGCCAAAATATTTTGTTTTTTTATTTTTTTTATACTTCTGCACCTCCCAAGTTTCCAGGGAGGAAATGTGGGATAGTGCGATCACTGGCACACTGCCCAGTATCTCCTGATTGGCTGTGTACTGGTGATGTCATTAAAATATTTAAAGTGACACCACCTGTGCGCTGCCCACTTTCTCCTGATTGGCTTTGTGCTAGTGACATCTTTTTCCAAGGCCAGCCATCAGTTACAGGAATGGGAGGAGGCAAGGACAGGAAATCAGGATTGGTGCCAAGAGCCCTGGAATCATGGGGCAGGACTCAAAATATAGGCTTGTCTGCAGAATCTGGAAGATTTGGGAGGTCTGCTTACCACTCTTTACTGGCTTAAGCCATTATTTCACATAGGACAATTGTGAGGTATAAACTGCAAAATCACAGCAATATTTATTGATGTTATGTAAATATGGTTTTATGTAAATAGTTTAAAACGTTCAAAAATATTGCTCAAAACAATCTGAAAAGGGGAAAACAGCTATTTTACCTTTAGTAAATTTACTCCTAAGAGAGTCATGCATTCACATGGGCAAAATGTGCTCATCTTCAGTAAGCAACATTTACAGAAACCAGTAAGATATTTGTATTCATCATTAATAGTTCATTAAGAACCAACTCATGTTTGACTAAATTTAGTTAAACAAAACATTTAGCCCAATTTCTTTATAACCCCAAATGCTGATTACATAATGGTGCACAAAGCAAAAACACAATTACTGCCAACTCTAAAAACAACAAAAAGCTCAGTGAAACTTTTCATGGAAAGTATTAATTGACTGGATCTTCCACCTGCCAATACACACACAGACAAATAGTGATTGTATGGAACAAATCAGTGTTCTGGTTGCTTTATGTGATTTGGCAAGTATACAGAAATTTAAAAAGGAAAAAACAAACATACAAAATTCCACCAACTGTCGTGGGTATAAATTTCAAAGCTTTCACAAATAATCTTTATCATTTTCTTCTACTTTACTTTTTGTGATATTTAAGGACAAATGTATCAAAGTACGAATTGCCCTGTAGCTCTAAATTTACTACATGTAGGGACTTTGCCAACAACTGTATTTTTCACTCCAGAAGACGCACTTTTTTCCCACCAAAAGTTGGGGAAATATGCCCGTGCGTCTTATGGAGTGAATGTTAATTTTCTTCAGCTGCTGCGGGGCATGGGGGAAGGGGGTGCCAGTAAAACAGCTCCCCCCCTCCATGTGCCCCGCAGAAGCTGAAGAAAATGCAGACTCACCTCCTCCAATGTTCCAGCGATGCGCTTCCTCTTCCTTTCTGTCCTTAGTGAGGTTAATTGAATGCGATGGTGCTCCTTTCCTGCTTCGGATCTTGTCGGCTCTATTCGCTGTGGAGTTGGCAGCTGTCGGCAAGACCCAAAGCATCCAAGGAGCGCTGTCCCATTCAACTTACCTCACTGTGGACAAACGCTGAGAGGAAGCGCATCGCTGGAATGCTGGAGTAAGGGGGGAGGGAGAGGAGAGGAGGGAGGGATGGCAGACATGGGAAGGATGGCAGGAGGGCAGACATGGAGAGGGACGGCAGGAGGGAAGAAATGAGGAGGGAGGGTAGGCAGGGGAGGAATGACAGGAGGAGAGGCAGGCAGGGAGGGATGAGAGAGATGGCAGGAAGGAGGACGGGCATGGAAAAGAATGGCAGGAGGGTTGTCAGGGGGAGGGAGGGATGGGAAAGATGGCAGGAGGGCAGGAATGACAGGAGGGTAGACAGTGGAGAAGTGGCAGCTGCTCCAATCCCCATGACAAGTAGGACTTCCCAGCTAGTGCCAGGTATATTTTATAGTATATTAATGTCATTTCTACCATTAATTCCCCTTTAAATATTTTAGCACACCATTTGGTTTAGAAATTTTTTCTTTCTTATTTTCCTCCTTAAAATTCTAGGTGCGTCTTATGGTCAGGTGCGACTTATGTAGCGAAAAATACAGTATACATATTCAGCAAAGATTATTATTACATGCGATGAGGAGACACACTTCAAGACATTATCCCTTAGGGCCTTATTGACTAAAGACCGAATAGTCACATATAGCTCTGAATTTGCATTTGATTGCCACTTTCCCATGTTCACTAATTGAGCAACTTCTGCAATGTGGTGAATACTCAACCAAATCATGCGACTACGGTAGTCGTGATCTTACGGAGCACTTTGCATCACTTTGCATGCATGTGCACAGGTACTTCTTCTATTAACCAAGCAGCGGAGTGTGTTGAAGCAGCAAATGCGACTACATTTACTGCTCTGAATTCCCCTGTTTGACTTCACCACATCAGAGTGGCGAATTGGGGAGTTGATGGCAGGGCTCTGATGTGCCATAAAGTGACTATTTCATCAAAAGTTATAATGACGACTGCGACTAAAGTCGTCTGCTACTTAACATGAACTAGGGAGAAGGTAACAGAGAAACAGATGTGTTATTCCCTTATATACAGCTAGTGGGATATGGTGAAGATGACATCACTACAGTTCAGGAATTCACATCACCCTGCATGAGTTTGCATCCTACTAATCGACTGACTTCGCCATACTATGGATACAACTGTGTTCTTAGCAGTTGAACTGAACTGCTGATCTATCTGCAGCTTCATCAAGGAGAAGTGAATTTGCGACTATTTTGGTGATTTGACTCAAATTGTAGCAAGGTGAATTCAACAGGTGAATTTAACCTTTAGTCAATAAGGCTCTTAATCACCACATTTTGCCTATTCAATGCAGGGACAATTAGGGCATTCATCATAGGTGAGGGACACTTGGCAAAGATGTACCAGCATGAATACATAGATTTGACTTAGTCAGACATTGGTGGTAAATTGGGAGGCTTAAGGTAGTGTTTCTGTCCCATGTGGGAATCAAATGCCAACCTGACGTAGAAATTGTCTGCCAATGAAATAAAGGTAAAAGTAATATTTTTTCAATTTACACTGCCAACCAATACAATACATATGGTTACATTGTCCTTTCTAAAGATAACTCCAGTTACCCAGTATGTTAAGTTGGAAAAATGTTAGATTATTTATGATGAATATGTTATAATACACCATTGCTACTATTCACCTAACAATGCTCAGTAATCAGCATGGGACAGTCACTCCATTGCAATGACAATGGGAATGAAAATTCAGTCTGTGATAAATAACAACCTTATTGTATTTTTCCAACATAATAGTATCTCCCTCTGATTTCTATGATTTTGCTTACTGCCCCAGACGAGCTACAAGATCTTCAATCATAAACTCATGTTCTCTGTCATACTAACAGCAAATTGATTTTAAGAATAAGATAAATTACGGTTAGGCTGAGGAAGCACAGTAGGAAGACCTAAAAGTATCACAAAAAATATAGGAAAACAGACTGTGGACATTAATCAATTAACATCGACTGTGTCATCAAATGTAGGTTATTGGGTTTTTAGGATAATTGTTCTCCTTGAAAATAAGGTTTTGCGGTTTCCTAATCTTTGTCAAATCTCACCTATGATTGTTTAATTAAATAATAAATACTGACACACGAAAAATCACATGATTTTCTATGAAGAAATAAGTACAGGGTTTGAGTATTCCTTTTTGTAGGTGGTGCAACTATTGCAAAGTAAATATTAACGACTACAGTAAGAGCACAATAAGTTTGAGTTGAGTAGCAGTTTTAGGGGGTGAAGGGAGTGGGCACTTGGGAATCAGCTTTTCTGTTGGACCCATGATGCCTCAGTTGACATTGCCCCATAATTTAGTAATATAAAAATAGATTAAAAATTAAAGAACCAACGGATCCATACACCCCCTTAAATATACCCCATTACTAAATGGCCCACACAGCAAACTTGTATATATTGCAATCAATGTATTGTTTACATTTTGATGTATACTTTCAACCTAACGGAGGCAGCTATTTATATTTCCATGGCCTCTTTTTAGTTTTAGATGAGAGAGAATCTCAAATAACATATACTTTCTGAATGGAGAAGGCAAGCTACGCAGTTTCCACCAGAAGTAATGACCAGTTTAATCAAAATAGATGTTAAAATGACCCCTCTGTGTACATCTCAACTGTAAATAATGTGGAGAAGGGATGGAGTCAGACAAGAGTATTTATCATATTAAAAGTTATCAGATTGTAAGACAATGTCAACCAATGGCCCGTATCTGACTTATTTCTTGTGTTTCCCTTTTGCCTCACTGCACTATAAGAGGGCCCTGCATTTGCAGCTCCCACAGCAGTGAATGGATTAATAATACTGCAGCAAAGGGGTCACCTTGAATGATGCAGGAACAGCAAAAACCACAGTCGCCAAAGAAGAAATACTGCAGGTGTAACCCTTGCTGTTCTATGGTTGTGTGGAAGTTCTGCAGGAGACAAGTGGATCTCTGCTAGTTTGTCATACAGAAGAAAAAAACAAGTGAAAGACCAGGTATAACAATAATTCTAGGGAACTGATTGAACACTGAGAACTTAGCTTTTCATATTTATATTTATTAGGTTAAATCCTCATAAAATGAGGTGATGACATAATGCAGTCTCACTGCCATGTTCAATCAGGCAAAATATACTTAGATCTTTTGTATTAATTATTATTTATGAACAGCATTTATTATCCAATTATTCAGTGTTGGATTGAGGCATAAAGTAGTAATGATATCGCAAACACACTACTTTTATCATAATAAATGATAAATTAGTTTCACAGGACATTGCTTGCTGCCTGCAGTCCGCCCATCATTTGCTGGACCAAGGTCAGCCATGCATTTTTATTAAAATAGTAGTAACATTTGTGGCGGTTAAGTTATTTCTTATGGCCTCTCTGTGCACTTGTCACCCTCCTATCTGTTTATGTAAGTCTTCCTCCTATTTAGATTGTAAGCTCTATGGGGTAGGGACCTCCATCCTCTTGTTTCAATCATGGCCCGGCACTGGGGAATTCACCATTGTGCGAAGTGAGCTCCGAATCCTTCGGCTCACTTCGCACAGACTGTTATGCGCTCCCTGATGTCCTGCACGCGGACATTAGAGAGCACTTTAAAGGGATTCTAGTCTCAGCGAGTGCACTCGAGTCGCCTCGCTGAGACTAGAATCCCTTTAAAGCGCTCCCTGATGTCCGCGTGCAGGACATCAGTGAGCGCATAACAGTCTGTGCGAAGTGAGCCGAAGGATTCGGAGCTCACTTCGCACAAGGTGAATTCCCCCCTTAGAGTGATGTATTTTCTTGATCATATGCTTATAATCTACTTCACTTGTTCTTTGTTACACACTTCCCTTGTCTGTATTATAACTGTATTGTTGGATTGTACAGCGCTGCATAACTTTGTGGCGCTTTATATATAAAAATATACATACAAATAAACATATATACTACATGGAAGTATCTACTATTAGTCAGGCACTATGATGCCACTGGTAGACACACTCTTGCCTTCCTCTGAATCAACATTGTAACACTGCAGAATAATGCGAGAAACTGGATGAACTCAAGTCTTTTTTCAGCCTTATGTTTCTGTGTTACTTATACATACATTATAATGGGTGCCAGAAATTTTTAACAGCAGGCATAGCAAAGACAAGTTTATTCTTTGCTGTAGCATCATTAGAACACCAGCAACATACCCATATTCAATAATTACAGTTACCATTCTGACAAGCCCCTTATCAGGAACATACATGTATGTATGTATGTATGTATGTATAATTTTATTTATAATGCGCCACAAACATACGCAGTGCTGTACACTTCAGAAAAAAAAAATACAGACATGGGAAATTGCATTAAACAATACAGTATAAGATCACAAGGATACATCACTTTAAGTGTTATGTTGAGGTTGACATAAGAGGCTGGAGATCCCTGCCCCATAGAGCTTACAGTCTAAATGGGAGGAAATACCATAAAAGGCATATTTATCAAAGAGTGAATTTGCATGGCAAAATGAATTTGCAACAATTTGTGACAATTCGCCTGTAGTGTAACAATGTCAATTGTGAATATTCACTTTTTAGTGTATTTTCACTATGTAGTGATTTGTAAGCACAGACAGGCATATAGCCACAGTGGAGATTTGTATGGAATTAGTCATGAATGGGTGCATTGTAGCAAAGTTATGTCATCTTTACATAAGTCTAGTTAAAGGAGACAATGCCGACATAACTAAATGTTTCTATATTAATGGCTAAATACTGGTAACAGGCATACATTAACAGGACAATGGCACTATTTTGTTTAATTTTCATCACCAGTATTGTATCTGGAGAATAGTTGCATGAATTACAATTGTTTTTACATTTATGCCAATGGCATATAATTCCTAGTTCATGTTGGCACCTGGTTGCCACATTTTTAAGCCTTGTTAGTGAAATTTTACCAAGACAGTATCAGAAATCCTTTTGGCGGTCCCATAATTTGCCACTTTCATCTGCGTTAGGGATTATTATTTCAAAATTTATTAAGCCCTTTTGCATTTTTTTAAACCTTAAAATGTATTGACCTGGCTGAGGGTGGGTACAACTCATTATTCACTATGGAGATAGGGCGGTCAAATTTTCCTAAGTCCCTGTTGGAAAAAATGGCGATATAGATAGAAAAGGGCTCCATTGAAAGTAATGTAAATTGTAGCGGTATTAATGCTTCGATATTTATTCATATCAACAAATTTTATTTAGCTTAACATAAATTAGGGGAAAATGAAAATGCGGCAGAAAAAAATACAGGTGAAATTGAATTGCGACAAAAGAATGTAGTAACTAACCCCCAAACAATGTTCCCTCTAATTTTGTAAAGGCTGTGTGCGCAAGAAATTTCGTATGTGCAAAATTATAAGCCTAAGTAAATATTTGTGCAATACATATATATTTAAATACAATTTTAAATTTTTAAATACAAATTTTTTTGTGCGCACCATTTTAATCTGTATGCGCTGGTTTGACGGGTCATGTGTGCACACACACGCGCACAGCTTAGAGGGAACATTGCCCCCAAAGTGTATTATTGCTTTTACACTGTAATTTAGAGCATACAGGTATGTAAAAGACTTTACAAAAGAAAAATCCCCTATTTTTCACAATCCTATTTTATTTCCGACAAATCCATAAACAGCACTGAACTGTATTTTTGACTAATGATATGCAGTTTTCATAACATGACTAATGAGAAGTACTGTGTTCATTCTTATCACAAGCACTATGCTGGTTAGCTCACCAAGCTGCACTGATGAAAACAAATGTTTGTTTATGGCCAAATAGCCTGCTGCAAGCTATACAGTTACATCTTTAAGTTACAAGCAGGGCCGGGCCTAGGGGTAGGCAGGTTAGGCTGCTGCCTATGGTGCAGCAGGAGGGGGGCGCTATCTTGGGGATCACCCCTCTCCTTACCGCTGTCCCTACCTTCTTACTCCTTGGCCCGGCTGTCTCTGCTGTAGCGCTTAGCGCTACAGCGTCCCTCCTCCTCCTGTAACTTCCTGTCAGCAGCAGGAAGTTGAATGGAGAGAGCAGCGCTGTAGCACTAAGCATTACAATAGAGACAGCTGGCCCAATGAGCTGCAGGTAGGGCCAGTGCTGAGGGTGTGGCAGTATTAAGATAGGGCCCCCTCCTTCACAGAGTAGGGACTGGGAAGGAGGGGGCAGCACAGTGTGGGAGAGGGTTATGGGGGCAGCACAGTATGGGAGGGG
>WMED01013445.1:0-14412 GCA_019650415.1 Pipa parva | reverse complement strand
ATATCAGTATTGATATATTTTTCCATGGGAGACTTTTTTTTTTTTGACTGTGGCTAAATGACAGGTCTAACTAATTTTGCTTTGAGCATATTTGTAAATAGGCAAAACAGCAAAACTGATTTACAGAAAGGCTGTTTCTCCTGCATTTAATGGTAAAAATTCTTTTTGGCTCCAGTAAATATCCCCCATTTATCATTTAACACTTAAAACATTGTCTTTCACAGAAGGTTACGAAAACTAAAGATAACAGGTAAATTTAAATGAGTGGTATGTAGAAAACTACTGAAAACACCTTTTGATATTCCAAGGAATTGGGTCAAATGAAAAAATCATTTTTGATTTCAAATGCTTTGCATCAGCAAATATATACCTTTTTTTTGTAATTAAATCCAATTTCTTGCTTTGACCATTCAGTTCAATCCCATATATATTACATGTTTTTTGTGTTCAATTGTCAAAGTCTATGGGCGAAATTTTAAAGGGCGGATTTAGTCCGCCCGAATTAAATTTCTGACCGCACGTGCGGTATTCTGATCGATTTGCGATTGCAATTCTGATCGATTTGCAATCGCACGATCGCAATTGCGCTCGATTTGCGATCGCACGATCGTAAATCAATTGGAATACCGCACGTGCGGTCAGAAATTTACTTCGGGCGATCGTTTCGCCCTTAGTAAATTTCACCCTATTTATCCAGACAACCAGATTAAAAACTGCCTCTCAGTGACAGATCGTGAATTAAAGCCGAGGACTATTATCACATATTTTTGTTCTCTGTATACCAACTCCTGATTGATTTTATTAGCAAATTTTACTTCTTACCTAAACTAATGTTAATTATAGCGGTATTAGTCATATTTACCAATATTGTTTTTTATTAATATCGATACAATCTTTTTTCGATTTTCATAAATGAGGGGAGAAGGAAAATGCAGCGGAATTTTAAAAAAAGGGCGAAAATCGAAAATACATTTTTTCGA
The DNA here is from genome assembly GCA_019650415.1 of Pipa parva. NCBI lineage: Eukaryota > Metazoa > Chordata > Amphibia > Anura > Pipidae > Pipa > Pipa parva. The sequence goes on along the minus strand of WMED01013445.1, from coordinate 13,432 downwards.
CTTTAGTAAATATGTCACTTTAAATGTTGAACCATCAGTTTCCTTAATCATGCTATTCTTCTTTCTTTCTCATAAAAAAATAACTTTAGTTTGTGCTCACAAAAAAGCAGAGTTAAATATGCCACAACCTTTCTACTACAGTCTTGAGCCTTCTGTGGAAATATCGTATGGATCATAACTGGATCTCTGGGAAGGTAGGATATCCACCTATGTTTTGTGGGTGTTGCCCAACAATTTTTTTCATATTACCTTAAAATACAGGGTAACCTACCCTTCCACTTTTACTTTTAACTTATATCATATAGGTTCTTAGTTGCAAATCAATGGCAGAAAAGAAAAAAATATATTTTTTAAAAATATATTTATTTGAAGTATACTTTTACCCTAACTCACAAACCGAATGAAATTTCAAAGTATTTGTGATTGTAATGGATTTTGAAAATAAATATTGTAAAAATGTAAGAAATATTTAATAAGACATTAATGAAACGCTTCCAGTTTAAGACTTATCACCAGTCGTACTGATGCATGTGCTGATGATTGAAGAGAGACAAGTCTAATCAGATATGACCAACTGGGCACTGCTGTTCAGGAGCTTGAGATTACAGTTACTTAGTGGCAAGCACTAGGACCCAAGGGAATACATAGCAATGTTTGTGTTGGGTAATCCTGAGGTCAGGAGTCTAAGGGGCTCCAGGCAGCATTTGAGTTAAAAACAAAGACCACTACATTATGCAGGTGATGTATAGTGAGGATTGGGGAAAAATCTATTCACCACGCCAGAAGGAGCAAGACTGCGATGGGTCGTAACATGGAAGAAGCAAGTCATGTTGAACTTTTAACACCTGCATACCTATAGGGGACAGATTTAGAGGTTTAAAATGGAATACTTCCTAAGAAAGATTTTATTAGGAAAAGTATGACTGTATTATCAGTATACATTGTTTTACAATGTATAAAAGGACAAGTTACATCAAAAATTGAAAATTAAATTTAGGTTGATATGGCACTTATATAAATACAGCACTGAAAATGTTATCTTTTAAGCTTAATTCATGAATTTTATCAAGTTGTTGAACAGACCTCATCCAGTCCTGTTTCTTTCTATGGTTCTTAAGAGGAAATACACAGAAACCCAATTTTTATAGCTAAATACTGTAGCTAAATATCCTACTTTATAAACACAGGTTAGAATTTATACAGAACGATAAATAGACAGACAGACAGACAGTTGGACGGGCAGACAGAAGTACACACAGACATATAGATACAGACAGATATAGAGATATAGATAGATAGATAGATAGATAGATAGATAGATAGATAGATAGATACAGATAGATAGATAGATAGATAGATAGATAGATAGATAGATAGATAGATAGATAGATTGGTAGATAGAGTCAGATATAAATAGATAGATACAGATTAATAGATAGATACAGATATATAGATATAGATTAATTCCTGTAATTGTTTGATTCCAGGAAAGTGCTACTCAGACAGTACTTACTTAATGGCCTTTAAAGATTTATTATGCTATTAAAATGTAATTTGCATTGCAGTTTCTAAGGATCCATAGTAACATTAACACCTACACATAATTTCTACTCACATTTAGTCATTTTTTGTGAATCTTTTTTACATTTGATATAGAATTATAAAACTGAACAATAAAACATAGCAATAATGCTTTGAGAACAAAGTACTTTTCTTCTACTGGACACCCATTGGTGATCAAAAGCATTTATTGCTGAATACAAATGACCAAGATCTGTAACAATAATATTCAATTTATTTATGTGATCTTCATTCTTTATTCCAATTTAACATTACCTGATCAAACCTATATAATAGTGCATGGCCAGGGGGCAGATACATGACATCATGATGTCACCGGCATGTGACGTCATAATGTTACTGTCATGTGACGTATTGGGGGCAATCAGAAACTCCCGATGCTGGAGAAAGAGGAGCACATCGGGAGGCCAGAATGATGCCCCTTTTGCTTTAAAAGGGTGTGGGCTCTTGGTCTTCTAGGAGGGGTAAGTGTACCCCTTGCTCCCCACCCTGTAGATATCCATACCAGTGTTTTCTCTTTATTATGTCCTGGGGGGTATAGGAGTGGTCCGCAGTTCAGGGGGAAGAGGCCCCAGAGCTGATCCTCTACTAGACCTATGACAATTTAACCCCTGTTCCTTTATTTATTTATTTATTTTTTTTGTGATGTGGTCAAAATGCAGTTCAGTTCATTTCTTGATTACATTTATCAGTAATTTATTATCTAAAAGTTTTATCAATTTCCATAGCGCAGGTCTCTTAAGCACTGTGCTAGTAAGTATACCATGCTGCAGGCTTTTACAAGCATAGCCTGTCATGGAGTCATTAAACAATACACAATACAGCAGTCAGCAGCAAGCAACAGTAACATCATTTTCTAAATATTCAAAAATATATTATTGCTTTTACAAATCAACATGTATATTTACTAATGAACGGTCTTTTCAACTAGTGAATTCAGGAAAAATAACCTATATTTAACAATATCGCTGTATTCTCCTTTTTTACTAAACTATTTAAAAACCATTTTATCTCCAAAAGTAATTCTCCCCGATTAGGCTGGTGTAAATAAATTATTCCTTATGGAGATGGTCCTATCATATAACCTAAGTCCAAAATATTTCCCCATTGAAAAGAAACATTGATATCAATCTATAATGAAAGGAACCCTCATAGAAAATCATTGCAAAGTGCACCCCATTAATGACTTATTTCGGTAGGGAAACATTTTTAATCGATCCTTTGTAAGAAATCAAGGGATCAGAGGAATCAAAAAGTACAGGGAAACAAAAATTGACAGCGAAAGGGGATAAAATAAATCGGTATATATTATATTCTAAGTAAATATGCCACCAATAAACAGAGGACTAGAGTCAATAATATATGAATAACATTAACAAGTTAAGTAATGAGAAAGATAATCAATAAGTATGTAGATTCCTTTCAAAGCTAGGGGTCTTTAACATCTACATTGGCCCAATGGACAAGCCTTCCATGCAGTTAGCAATTAGTTTTCTTTGTGGTTGCTGGAGTAACTGACCCATGGCAGCCAGAAAATGAATTATCCTGAGGCTTGGTTGTTCTGGTTGTTCATATATAATTCTTTTTCAAGACTTAGTTTTATGTATAAACTCTATACTGTCTTTCTTCTAGGCTGTTCTTTGATTTAAATTCTAATTACTATATCAACAGACCCCAGCAGAAGACGATTTAAATGTAAAGTAGACGTTGTAACCAAAGAGTTAAACAATGCAAAAATTGCAAAAAAAAAAAAAAATAATAAATCAGGTAGACCATTTTCAAACTGTCGTAGAATATCAATATCTAAGAAATACTAAAAATTTATCCCAAGGTGAACATCCACTTCAACAGCAACAGGAACTAAAAGATAAAAATGAACCAAACTTGAAACTGACTTGCTCCTATTAAGATTTTTAGCTGGGTAGTATTATTTAGCTTGAAAAACAAAAAATAAATGTCTCATAAACAACAAGGAATGCTTGTACTATTATGGGTATAGTAGTCTAGTTCAGTGATGCCCAACCTTTTTTGGCCTGGGGGCCATATAAAATTGCAACACACATGTCACGGGCTGCTTCAAAGTTGACTTTTAAAATCGTGACCATGACAAATTTTAAAGTAACAGATGAGACAATTTTCCATAGTAAAGTCACGACTGCAACAATATTCTCATTATAAAGATGAGACTGCGGCAATAACAGTCTATTGCGACTGTCCTTAGCTGGTGAATTCACACTTATACGCAACCTTTCGGATTTAAGAATTCGGGCCACGGGCCGGGTAGCCCCACGTCGTGGGACAAATATGGCCCGCAGGCCATAGGTTGGGCATCATTGGTCTAGTTTATTGCAAAGATATTTAAGGCTAAATTTAATAAACTCGAAAAGACCCCATTTCGTCTTTTCGAGTTTATTCCCGCAAGATCTTGGCTGTTTCTTGCTGTAAATATATCTCTCGGGAATAAAGTTGAAAAGACAAAATTTGGTCTTTTTGAGTTTATTAAATTTGTCATTGTGTGCATAGAAATATTTCATATCTACACATTTGTTCTGTTTGTAATAGCATTTAAAATTTTTTTGCATTTCTCACCTCAAATACTTTTTGGTGATAATTTACCAGACAAGCATAAAAATATGCTGTGGCCCTTTAATTCAATAATAACAATGGCAAAATTAGTTGTGAATGGAATAATATTTTAAGTGCAGCTTCATTCATAAAAAACAGCCAAAACACAAAACATTTTGTTTCAGTTGACACAAAGTAATTCAGCAAAGTGCGAACTTAACTGGCGATCCTTTGATTCACCTCACCAAAATGGTTACGCGCTCGCTTCTGTCCTACAGGCAGAAATCACCCAGGTACTTCACCTCACCTCGTGACCACTCGAGTCGCCTCGCGAGACTGGAATACCTTTAAAGTGTTCACCGATGTCCGCCAGTTGGACAGAAGCGAGCGCGTAACCATTTTGGCGAGGTAAATCGAAGGATCGACAGTTAAGTTAGCACTTTGCTGAATTACCCCCAAAAGAGTTGACAGCTGGCGTCACAAGGCCGCAAGTGGCATTACCCTAAGACAGAACATGTCAGGTAGAAAATAAACACTTCCATTCATATAGTGATATATTGTGCTGATTGGGAGTGCTGTCAATGTTAATCTTTGCTTTTTTTAGTTTTTTGTCAGTTCAGTGTACGGTATCTACTTTTATTTCATAAGTAAAAGGTAAAATTTAAAGAAAGTTAAAGTGGACCTGTCACCCCAATTGACACCAACATTGGGTTTTTATCTATAACTGATAAATAATGTTTGTTTTTTTTCTTTAATTCATAATTGGTGTACAAGGTACAAGGTCCATTTTAAAAATGTATTTCACATCTAAATTCAAGGATAGTCAGATTTCCTGGCCTTCTAAAAACACATAATTGGCCACTTTTTTATACATTATAATGTATGTTGTCTGAACGATAAAAGTAGTTCTATAGAATTGTTTATTCCCTGGAAAGGGAGTTATCACTTGTAGGTGGCTCATACCAGGCTTGTAGACCAGGTTGTCTGGGTGTGCCTGTGGGTTAAAATGGCACTTAGTTTACCATTGTGATCTGTACAGTATAGAACTAGAGTTTATTTTTGTATATTTGTATTAGGGTTTAAAGGAAAGTTACACAACATGTGTATGCAAGGAGAGTACCAATAGGGGTTTTCAGGGGGTGATTCTGTATCTGATCCTGTACCTGCAGGGGTTCTGGCCCCTGTTCCTAACTGCATTCTACTCACCTTTTGCACCTGCCACTCCCAGTAAGTTACTGTTATTTGAGGTCCTAAAGAAGGCTCACTGGGCAATCTTGCAGACTTTGCAACACCTGGGCTGCCCAACCTCCATTTTTAGGCCTCTCTATATATGTTATAAATATAGGGTCTGCTATGTTTCCAGAAACAGTGATATTTTTCTATACTGTAGATCTACTTTGTATTGTCATCAGTATTCTTCTCAAACAATATGACATATGTTCCTTTGGAAGGGATTTACAAACATATAGTCTAAATTGGAAAGATGAGTATGGGGATCTAGAGACTGATCAAAGTCGAAAAGGTTTTTTAAAAGCCTATTGCTGGAAGAACAGTCTTTATTTTATTATTGTCGGTATTGCCTATTTAAAAATATTCTTTTTGCCATGTAAGAAATAACTTTTTTTATGCATTTTTTTATATCAAAAAGTTATTTTCGATCTTTAAAAATCCACAAAATGCTTGATGAATAACCCCCAAATTTATGTTAAATACATATGCTAATCTTTTTTCTATCTGCCGTATTCAGAATCCTCATATACTGTATAAAACTGTAACAGTAGTCCCTCTAGAAGGGTTTTTGTTCAGCAGTTTTGCTTGTCAAATGTATATGTGTGTATTTACCTTATAGTGCACCTGACAGTATACATTCCATTCAAATACACTATATAAAACATAGTAACAGTTTATAAGGCCAAAAAAGACACAAATTCATCCAGTTCAGACTATTATTCTGCACAATTGATCAACAGGTATTCAAAAAACCTATGAGAAAAAAGCTAATTATCCTCATATTAGGGTAAAAATTGTACTACCAAGTGTAATTGAAGATTTGCAAGGCCGAAATTTTCCGACTTTACCAAGAGAAATCTCATTTTGTTCTCTTGAGATTTCATTAGAGATCTCGAGATTGAGTTTCTCAAATTTTTTTCCATGGAAAGGAAGCCATGCTTTACATTAGTAGCATGGATACCTTTACATGGAAAATATAGAAAATTTGGGATCACGATACTTGATCTTGTTATATCAAAATAAATTTCACAAGAATAAAATGAGATTTCGCTCGGTAAAGTCGGAAAGACCGCTCTGGGTCTTTTTGACTGTAATAAATTTCACCCGGGGTTTTAGAAAGTGATGTGTGGGTGATGACTGCAAAATTATTGGTTCAGTGTGGGGAGAATAATGCACATTGTTTTTCTTAGTGGCATGTGAAGACTAATAATAGAAAAGGAATTTAATTTAGGTACTGTAGAAAACAAATTACCATTTTTGCAGTAGGAGTCATTTTCATTGATTAAGTAAAAACATGATTGGATGGATTTCTATTCTATTTTTAAGCTCCATAATTTACATGCAAATCCTTATGTCCTTGGGTAAATCCCTGTACCTCCCTTACCCTTAGGGAAAATACTTTTTTAACTTTATTGAACAAAATTGTACCGTTCTTGAATAGCAGAGTGAAACAAGCTGAGTAAAATTAGAAACCCAGTATAAAAAAAAAAGCAGTTATTATTATGGATTAAATAACCTCGAACATTGGCTCCCAGGCTTAAAAATAAAGATCTAAAAATGATGAGTATTTGCATAAAATACATTAGCATTCTTTGCTTGGAATATACAAGCGGTTTACCTAATAGCCCATTCCCATCATGTGAATTTTTAAACTATGGTTTCTATTAAAACATGTTTAATATGTTTTTTTTTTCTTTATGCCTGGGGATAAATGGGAAGTCATTTAAAGAATTAGCCTGGAATTGACTTGATTATATTTAGATTGGAACATGTCGAGATCACCAGAAGCCAAGTGATTTTTGTAAATGTAATCTATAAAGTGTCAAGGAACAAGGCTTCCAAAGGGGATGCATCAATGTTTATACTAATGCACTTTTGTCTGATTAGACAAATGTATAATAGCACATTAATGTGACAGTATTATAATATCCACATTATTCCAAGAAATAAAATGTGCTAAAACAAATTACATTAATGTGTTTTTTATTATGATGATTTCTACTTCACCAAAAAGAGCAATCATAAAAAAAATGCCATAAGGGTAGTATTATTATTATTATTTAGACCCAAAGTCAAAAGCATGCAAAGATACAATTATTTCTGATTTTTCTAGTTTGAGTGCTGGGATATTTATGAGAAATGGGAAATCTAAATATCATTATTTAATTCATGTTTTTTTTTTAGTTATAACAAGTGAATATTTACTTTTACTATTCATAAAGTGCAGTGAATCCAATCACCAGTATGGGTCTAATAAAAGTCTAAACTCAAGCTGAAAAATATCATCAATGTTAAGAGGACAATCAACAAAAATTACTGCTGAAAGCACCTTCTTATTTACTATTCACTTATAAACCATGACCTTAACTTCAGTAAATTATAATAAACAATCTCTGCTCTTATAATTGCAGGAACTTTCCTTCTAGTTTCATAATGGCACATCCCAGGCAATTTCATTCTAAACATGTATTTTCTGTGAATTTTTCACACAAAAAGTCAGTTGTGACAATATCCATTTGTCATTTAATTTGTCTAAATTATGTCAGCCAATCAATACCTACATAGATCAAGCAGAAGGGAGGGTCATAGTGTCAGCAGGTGCTTTAGTAACCTGTCTATCTTTCATTATTAACTAAAATGAGTTGCTTCACATCTGTTTCTACCTTTCTGCCTTCCCTACAGTCTCTCCTCAGCAAAACAGCACATTTACAGGGGAATTTGAATGTATAACTTACCTAAAAATTCAAATGACTGACAATCCATTTGCACTTTAGCCCCATCAAACAATCTACTTAAAGAAGAACTAAAGATTGTGTTCTCTAGTGGTGGTTCTTATGTGGGGAGGGGGGAAATACTGATCATGTTTAGTGATGACCCTCATGACACAAATCATGTTATTAAACTGAATACAAATTGGTTGCAACCAAAAATGATTGGGATTGGCTAGAATAACCACCAAAACTCTTTGGGAAGTATGACATTTTAAATGCCTACTTAAAAAAAGCACGTCTCCTTAAAGTGATCTTAATGGCCATGTACACTAACAGCAACATGTTATTATTGTGCAAACTGGGGACAGCCTGCTTCCTTGCAGACTGTCTTATGTATTGGGTCATAATGCATTTTCATGCATTGGAAGTTTATGTGATTGTGTGATTAAATAAAAAATACCATTATCTGCTCACCGTCTAGCTAGAGCTCACATGAGGCTGCTTCCATTGATGTGGATGTGACAGGATAATTTATAAATGTGAACATTCTATGATTAAGAGACAAACTAGAACTAGTTTGGCAACAATTGAATATAGATGTGGAATGACAATATTCCTTTACAAATGAAATATGTTTAGCCAACAGCACATCACCAATGGTGGTAAGAGTGATACTATTATTTCTTTTCATATCTATTTAGCTTAGCTTAGCGCTTGACTGGGTCAATATATTCTGGTGTTTAGGATGAATTAGGAAGCATCAAAAAGTTACAAGCAGAGATAGGACTTTTTTTTAATTATTATGAGCCCCTCCATTGCCTCTAGAGAGCTGGGGGGTACATCAGTGACTGACCTGCAAGATATATAAATTCTATTCAAATGAATTAGCTTACTTATTAGGGTTTTCCTATCAAATTATGCACATGAATAGAACAGAAATTTAAAAAAAAACTTAGAAACTCCAAATATGGTCTTTCAATGTACATATTGCTAGTGCATGGTGGGTAATATGGAAAAAAAATCGAAGCAAAGAGCGTTAGTTATGATGTCAGAGAGGCCAACTCTACAATGCATGAGGCTACATTTCAAAAAAACATACATTAGTAAAATAATAGGGCTTAAACTAATGCAGTAGTTTGGTGCTCATCTAATTTGTGGTAGAGCTTCATTTGAACTGACAGATTCATTACTGTTGACAGTTTCAATGGCAAAGTCAATGCAACTATTGACTTTTCAATTAAAAGCGACTTCTAACTTCCTTAAAGAGAGTTATTGGAGGTATATTTTAATGTAGTCATATGACCAGACATTCACTAATTTTGGCTAAATGCATTTCTGAGCTAATAAAAGTTCAAATGACTAATATTTTATGGCTCAAACTGCCTACCAATTGTATGCTGTAGATCCAATGCTCAAAGAGATATTTTCATCCCTAAAAACAACACTTCTAAATAGTCCTGAAGCTTCATTTTTGACACAGCCATAAATATTATTGTACTGTTTTGTTGGTTTTTTTTGTGATAAAAGAAGATGTAATTTTAGTAATATTTTTATGTAAAAGTCTTTTGCCATTGCACATGTTTTTATTATCATAATCAGTGTGCTAATCAGCACACTGGGCTTCATTAAGTAAGACAATGGTCTGTGTCTTGCATCATGGGAATTTTTGTGTTGCTAAAGAAGGAGTTAACAACTAAACTCCTATGCCTGCACGTACATTACAATAATTCTTTACAAATTTAAACAGAAATCTCTTTGTTGATCCTGATTATCTTTACTATACAGCACACATTTTTACAACCTACAAATATAATTGTTTGGTCTAATGATACCAACCTTTCAAAGGTTCAAGACAAGATACTTTTATCGACACACTCTTTTTAATTTCCAACACTAGAAATAATTTTTCACTCATTTTCTTGTTATAGATTTGTTATAAATTCCATTATTTTCTGCATTTTTTTTATGGTCAAATGACCAATAAGCGAAGTAAAAAATATATTTTTAGAGTGGCCAAGCTCCTAACAGCATTGAAAGATTTGTTTTATAATTTGCATTTAATGCTTCATTTTACTTAAAAACATGTCTCTAAATTTGCATTGTAAATAACTGATAATTTCACCACTTGCTTTACTAATGAGTATGCATCGCAAGCTGAAATTCAGTGTGTACTTGTAATCCCTCAAGTTCTGATGAGCTGGTATGCACGTGCTGTATGTGTGAATATATGTATTAAACAACTGCAAATGATTACAGCTCAATATTGGTTCTTTGATAAACTTTTAGTTTGATGTTAATTTAGTAAATCATTCACTGAACTATTTTTTAGACAGAAAGGTTATTTTAAAGGGGACCTGTCAGATCACTATTGTACGATATTATTTATTAAATCCGTTTTTCAAATAGTTTTAACTATTTAAAGACAGGGAAAGTTCTATGTGTGGTATCTATTAACTGTGATATCAGTGATGGTATGTAATATAATCTGTTTTATTATTTTTTGTAGAGTGTATTCCAAGCAACCATAAATTCACTTATTGTGAATATGTCTTTATTTTCACAAAAAAATAATTTGTATTGTGCCTATCTGTTATATTTGCTATTATGGTTTGTAGTAGGAGTATTTAGAATGCTACTAGAAAACATCATGTGATTAAGATATAAAGTTTATGAAAGGATATGTTCTAACAGAAGTGATCTTTTCCATCCCTACAAGACAGAACAGTATAGGAGGAAGATAGACAGCTGAAAGAGAGACATCCAGTCAAGAAGGACTCCTCAAGAAGAAGATACCCAATTTTCCCTAGCTAATAGAGAGCTGCAGGGTAGAAGCATAATAAAACAAAAAGAGCTGCTGCACAGTTAAAGTATGGGAAACTTTTAGTTTAGTGTTATTAATAAATGTTATGTGTATAAAGTGAATCTTTGGCAGTCATGTTACTGTTTCCATCTGACCACTGCTGCCCAGTTGGGAAGTGGTGACCCATCCTGGAGGAGTTACCTGCCCTTGGGTATCATTATTTGAGCATATTGCTATGATCAAGTAGTTATAGAAGACATTATGTTATTCTTTAGTTCAAGCAGCCTTGTATACGACTCCAGCATGTTTTCCCATTCCATTAACCTCTACTTGTACTTAGGAAAAGGAGCAGTAGAGTGGCACCACAGGTTTACACAGTCATGTTACTTGCATAAGGTTTTCTTTTAGCTGTGTCTCTCCCATCAAATCATTTTTTAATTGAGTTTTTCTTGAATCAGCAGATTCTGTCTTCAGTTCCTTTTGGTTCTTGCCTGGTCCATTCTCCTGCTTTTACTGTGGTCTCTGGTCCAGTCTCCAATCTTCCTGCTTAGCTTCCTGCTCTATAAGGATATAAAACGGCTTCCCTTTGAGCCTTTTGACCTGGAAGTAAAACCCATGTTTCCTGGTGAATAACAGGACTTACTAGACTCCACAAACCGGGTAAATCAAATTCTGCTGTTGGCCAGTCCCCCTAGAGACATCCTTAAATTTATTTTCATTTTTATAATAATCCTTCCCTTTCATCGATCTATGATATATGTTTTTTTTTCTGTTTTTGATTGTTTTTACAGTGTTTATTTCACATATAGGAACATTATCAATGCTACAAATGTTACTGTTACAACCTCTCAGAATGCAAACAATGTGTTACTGTATATATTACAACTTTATTTTAACCTAGAGATCAGCATTATTGAAATGTATTTTGTTTTATTCTGATATTTTTTTTATGAATTGTTAGTCTTTTAAGAATGTAATTTAATGTACCTAAGCAAAAAAAAAAAAAAAAAAAAGTTTAACAAATATAAGCTATCTGATTCTATTACTTTCAGAAAACCTGCAAAGCAAACAAAGAATTCCAATAATATGCCACAGAGATTCAGGAAATTATTTATGTACCACATGAGATTGTTAGATGACTTTCAGAGCAGGTGGGTATTCTGGAGCTGAGCCAAACTAATCACAAGGAGGTGAAGGTCATTTTCATCTCTGCACTACCATAAGCATAAAGAGTGTTACAATTTCACTCCTATTGCTTAAAGAAATTACCCTATTTTTAGTAACACTGGTGGTGCCACTTTTATTAATAGGAAATGACCTCTGAGAATGAGATCTCTTCAACCTGTGAGGATGTTTAGCTAGAAGACTAGCACTGCAGTAACCATGAAATGAAGACATTTAATAAAAAAAAAAAATTACAGTTTTCGTAATTCTCAAAATTGCAAATTTTTAAGAAATAATATATATTTTCTGGTATGATTAGGTGTGGATCAAACCATGCCACATCATAGATTTGTAGGTATTTCCAGGCCACAGCCCTTAAGTTAGCCTGCCACCGGTGGCAACTGGATAGTATTAGCTAGAGGGACTGCAAAATGGAACATAGCAGAAATCAGCAATGATCACCTTCTACAGGGGAGCCATTGAGAGTATCCTGACTAGCTGTTTACTGTGTGGTACATGGCCTGCACAGCATCTGATCGCAAATCTCTTCAGGGTATTGTAAGATCGGTGGAGAAGATCATAGGTTCCTTTCTTCCCTGCCTCCAGGACTTATACAACTCTCGCCTCCTACGGAAAGCTCTCTGTTTGGCAGGTTATCCCACCCATATTCTTCACAGCTTCTTTAACCTGCTATCCTCAGGCAGAAGCTTGCGCAGCCTTATGGCTAGGACCAGTAGACTAAAGACCAGCTTCATTGACGAGGCTGTAAGAACTCTGAACTCTCTCCCTGCTCTGCCCCCCTCCCTCATCTTTCCCCTACACTCACCACTTAACCACCTCTCGTTTTATCGTTACTCCTTGGGACCCTGTAAGTGGTTGTCAAAAAAATTGTTTCTTTAGGAAATCTTTATCCATTACAACAAGTCTGATATGCCCAAACATCGGAAGGTGTACACTAAAAACTTTGGGGGGTTATTTTACTAGTAGGGGATTGTTTTGCATAAATTAAAATTACACTATTGGTGTAGTTTGAAGTAACCTTGTGTACCCTTGTGTACTTTATTTATTTTGAGATGTTTGCCTACAGTGCCCACGCAAATACCCATAGGTATTAAATAGTTTTTTTCCAGAACACATTGATTCTACATATTTGGTATTTATGGTTATAATGTTGCTATTTCAAAGACATATTTAGACTTTATATTTAAAACCTTGTACACCTAGACAATAAGCCTTGTACACCTAGACAACAAGCCTTTGTACACCTAGACAACAAGCCTTGTACACCTAGACAACAAGCCTTGCACACCTAGACAACAAACCTTGTACACCTAGACAACAAGCCTTGTACACCTAGACAACAAGCCTTGTACACCTAGAC
>WMED01013444.1:0-14413 GCA_019650415.1 Pipa parva | reverse complement strand
TACAGAATTACACAGTGCCACCTGTTGGTGAGAAATAGAATATAAACTGTATTCAAATTGTAGATATACTTGTCATGAGGGGGTTGGTGATGGAATTTGTTGGTACTGAGAAACTCATGGTTTAAAAGCAAACATAAATAAATGCAGAATTTTCTATAATATAAAGGTATGATAGTGAGATTGAGAAACAGGTAAAAACATACTGACATAAACAAATTATTGCAACATAAAGCAATCAGGTGTCATAAATACTACTAGGAATAGATTGAAGCTGGCGGAGTATGGGTGGAGGGGGGATGTAGGAATTTAGTGTTGTAGAGACAATTACAGCTTCAAAGCACACAGAGAAAAGTACATACTTTACCATTATATAAAGTTATGATAGTGAGACAGAAATCCAAGATCTACATTGAGTCCCGTATTTTTGTTATTAAAATGCATTATCATTTCGAGTTTTTCTTTTTTGTGTGTTTTTAAAGTTGCCTTTGAATTTTATTTTGATTTTTAGATTATTAATTGAGTGATTGCTTAGGTTAAAATGGATTCCAACTGGAGTGCAGGGTTCTTCATTGTTAGAAGGATGAATGGATTGTCTATGCGGGTTCATCCTCATGTGCAGTTTTTGACTAGTTTCTCCAATGTAGCAGCTATTCTCACATGCACTACACTGTATCATGTACACTACATTACTACACTGTATCATGTACACTACATTGCTACACTGTATCATGTACACTACATTGCTACACTGTATCATGTACACTACATTACTACACTGTATCATGTACACTACATTGCTACACTGTATCATGTACACTACATTGCTACACTGTATCATGTACACTACATTGCTACACTGTATCATGTACACTACATTGGCAGTGGTGCAGGTGTAGGTTCCACTAATTTTGTAGGTTTTATCTCCATGTCTGCCTATGGTATCTTCACATATGTGGTGGCATAACTTGCAGCGTCAATCTTTTTTACAAGGTTTTGTTTCCTCATTTTTGTTTTGTTCAGTGGGGAGTTTGTGACTGACAAGTTTGTGTTTTATATTTGGTGGCTGTATCAATGCCAGTATTGGGGGACTGGGAACGATATCCTTTAATTTATCATCTCCCGATAGATGTGGCTCTTAACTCTTTGATGATTTTATGAATCCCCTCTATTGCAGGGTTGTAATTAGCCACCAGGGGTATGCCTGTGCAGGGTTATTTACTTTTATATGAAAGTAAGTTTTCCCATGGGATATTGGTTGCTGATTTTATTTTCTTGAAATTGTCCCTTGTTTGTATCCTTTCTCTCCAAAAGCTTTAGAGAGTGTGGCAAGGTGTGCATTCTGGTCCTCTGTGTTGGAGCAGATTCTGTGATATCTTATAGCTTGGCTATAGATGATGGCTTGATTGGTATGGGATGTATATATAAGTTAGGATAGAGTGGTCGTGTTAGTCCACAGATGCAAAAAAAATGAGTATTGCAGTACTTGGTGATACCGTTTTTATTGGACTAACAGTCATTTTAAATAGACAAGCTATCAAGAGGTCCATCCTCTCTTTATCAAGTCACAAGCAATACATATGTATATATATGTATATATTCTGCATGCCCAAATAACTTTCATATGATTACTGGGAGTTGTAGTTCAACAACAGATAGGTGGGCTACAGTTAAAGCAGAGATATTTTATCCACTGTACAAAGGGTTAATTACTTGGTCAATTATTGCATGCCTCTCTATCTACCCTTGTCAGCATTGTAAACAGCTGTTTATTGGAGACAGGGACTTGAACATATTAATGAATATAAATGAATTTACCCTTTACAGTTGCGCATATGGCCGGGAAGCCAATAATGGATTGTAATGTGGTTTAAGTTTAAGCTCAATCAATATTTTGATTTCCTGCCCATGGCTTTACAAAGGTGCTGGTGGTGGGGGGATGAGCTATAGCAATGGCTGAAGCAGTAGGAAATGCACCAGATGCAAATTGTAAGTTCTGGGAAAATAGTAATAGGATTTTCCTGTCAATCCCACTGCTCTATGGCCTGGGCTGAGTTATGTGCTGCAGTAGTGTGGGTTTAAGTTCCTGACTATGGTGTATTATTAATGTTTAAACTAGTGATTTAGACACATTGGCCCCTTCTTAATATGTGGTAAGGCGTCTTACCCAGGCTGGATGAGCGATTAGCTCCTTTCTAATGAACAGAATCTAAATGTTTTTCATTCATTGCAGTGGTTTGGAAGCTACAATATTAACTCTGTACCTGCCAGTAAGGGCAACTATCCAAAAGAAGCCTTAAAAATACAATAACAAATAGGCTTTTAAAGATGATTTTTTTTTTTTTACAATATTGTTTAAAGGTCCAAAGAGCATTAGAGGCCCTTGTCAGCTGCAAAAGGATTTGGACATATACTCATACTGCAATACATTAAAGGGACCTTCTTTTTTCTTTTTTTTTTTTTTACCTCTTCCAGCTTACTAAGAGGTCAAACCTGCGTTACCATGGTAACCCCCTCACAATGGCACTCTCTGAAGAGATGAAGGGAACAGATAATAAAGTTTAGTGTATTGAAGATGTTTTACCCTTACCTGCCTGTTCATTTAATTTTTCTTCCTCGGGGTGCTATCACACATTGGTCTCTAAAAGAATTATGATTCATTTTATGCTTCCTTCAACAGTAATTAAAGGGAAACTGCAAACATGTTGCACACATTTGAAAATGGAGAGTTTTTTTTTAGCTCAGATCCATTCATATTGGTTTTCATTCTAAGTATCCAAATGAAGTGTAATGTTTGTGGATGCATGCATGTAGAAATACAGAAAAGGAGAATGTATGGGAGCCATTTTTTTCCCATGACCTTCTCATTTTGTGTTGACAATGTTGCCATCAGTGTCTATGGGGAACGTCAGTCGCTAAGCAAATAGTACTGTACCTTTAGTAAATTATACCATGCATATGTCTGGCATACTGTATAAGCCCATTATTTAGGGTAAACCCCAGTGTACACAGCCACAATGATCCCACTCAATCTCTTTCCAGTCTTTTCATCTTTAGCCATCTGTTTCTGTCTGGTGCAAGTAGATATTTTCATGTAATATTCCAGGAGGCTGTTTATTAATAGAATCATGAACCTGTAGGTATGTGTACAGAGGCCTGCAATTAAGAACTTGTCATTAAGAAATACAAGGAAAAGTACAAACAATTCATCTATATGCTAGAATAGCTGTCTGATGTAAAGTCTGCTCCATTATATAGATGTGGGTGATTTGTAGATAGGCTGACATAACAAACAAATTTTTTTGGAGGTGCAAAAAAATTCAATAACATTTTCACATGGCTTGAAAAACAAATAAAAGAAAATTAAATAGCTATTAATTCATTAATAACCAATTTTTCAATAACGCATGATACTGATATTTTGTGGTAAAGACCTTTCTTTCTCTTAGGGTTTGCAGTGGTCCAGGCACATACTACAAATGACTAGACTTTTCAGCCACTCTGCTGCATCGAAAGACAAGATATTGGGGTATGGGCACATTTTTCAGTCAGAGTATGGGTGTGCTTATAGTTTTAACATTGCTTCCTTTGCACATTGGAAGCCTTAAAATAGAAGATGTATAAAGCTTCACTTCAAGGTTGGTTTGACATTAGGATAAATTTAGGATAATGCTGGACAATGATAACTTACAAACAGAGAAGTCCAAAATGGTTTGGCATACTGTAGCTTAGAATTCATGCAGACTTTGTTGGATCATAAATGAAAATTCAATTCATGAATATAGCATCCTTAAAAGGCCAGGAAACGGTTTTACAAATCGGTGTACAATATTCTCTATTTAACTCCAGCCACTCAATAAGAAAGCTAAATAACTAGAAACAACCAAGTGAAAAAGCTGCTCAATCAGTGTACAGATGTGGAGGCAGTATGCCATTAAAGGTTGACAAAGGATTCACCATCTCCCTATTTTTTCAATGTTCTTTCCTGAGGAGTAGGAAGAACAATAATTACTTGAACCCAGATACCTACCCCTAATCCTGGGTCACAATAATGGAAGGGATTGTGCATTGCCTTCACCTGTACCCCTACTGCCAATTTAGTGACACTTTAGTCACCTCTAGGGACAGTTCAGCTTTCTTTCCAGTAAATGTATGGGGGGGCACTCAAAATATCCAAAGTGAGAAGTTAGGTGTAGTAAGGCCTACATGCATATGAATTTGGAACAACATGTAATCTGGAGAGGGAAACCTGCAGTGTAAATATCACATAGGGTCCTTAGTGCTATAAGTTCCTTAAAAAAGTCATCATCACACGGATAAAGGGATTTAACTTGACTCCCAGTTAAAAAACATATTATTTACAATGTCCTACTTTTGACATTCAAAGCACTTCATTATGTTGCCCCTTCCTACATATCTTCCCTTGTGTGCCCATATACACCTAGCCACCCACTCCGTTCTTCACAAGGCAATCGTCTTCATGAACCAGTCACTAAGACTGCCCATTCTCATCTTTAACCCTTCTCTCTTGTTTCCCCTTATTTCTGGAATTCTATAACCCTCTACCTCCACCAACAGCAATCCATCAATATTTTCAAATCTAAATGGAAATCTTACCTCTTGGAGAACTAGCACTGGTTTTCATGTACAAACGTGTATATCTTATCTATATTTTATCCTTAAGCAGCAATATTTATTATATTTTTGTATTCTTTTTAACAGCACTTATAGGCTATTGAACTTACACTTTATGTTACTGCATTTGTTACCCTCCTATCTGTTTATGTAAGTCTTCCTCCTATTTAGATTGCAAGCTCTATGGGGCAGGTATGTCCATCCTCTTGTTTCAGGCATCGGCCTGGCATTTAGAGTGTTGTATATTCTTAATTATATGCTTGTAATTTATTTCACTTGTTATTTGATAAGCACTTATAGCTGTATTAAAATTGGATTGTTTGATTGTACAGCGCTGTGTAACCTAGTGGCGCTATAAAAATAGAAAATATGCATACTTTACTAAAGCTACAAAAACACTGACTTTAGTTTCTGTGGGTTCCTGGATCCGGGAAAATTGTGGCATCTTCCTTGGTCTGTGCACTTATTGGATGTGGAGTAATTAAGTAAAGAAGAATCCATATCCCTACTTGATATATTTGCAAACAACAAAGATGAAAGTTACCATCTCTAAATATGTCAAGAAAACTTAACAAACAAGGCCAAACATTAGTGAACATAATAGGCTCAAACGCAGCACTGCTGATCAGAATCACAGTAAAACTTTTTCTGCATAGATCAATAGTGCTTTAAGCTGTATGGTGCCAGACAAGGATTAAATACAGCTGCACGTGGTCAGTAATGTTCTCTGTTGTTTAAATAATATTGTAGATTTATTGTATTTTAAAAGTTAAAAGAAAATGACCAGAATTGACATAAAAAATAGTGATGGAAGTATTCAGCTGCATGCAGAAAAATGCATCACATCATGCAAAGAAGATCTGCAAGAAATGTTCATGAGTATGCTGTATGCAACTTTGTCAAATTCAGTCTATTTCAAATAAAGTTATAGTTATACAGTAAAGCACTGTATAACGATAACTAATTATATAGTACAGGGAATATGTACAATTTTAGGTATACAGGTTATATCTCTAGATTCATCAAATGATCTGATTACCCATGCCAAATGTAAAATAAGTTGATAAATTCTACAAGATGGGAAAAGGTGCATCAAAGACAATGTTCATCCTGGAGCTTAACAATCCCAAAATTTTGCTGCAGCTGCTTTATGTAGGGCTCTTTAAGGAAAAACTATCACCGCGGTAGATACAAGGTGCACTGAAAACCTAAGACAAGGCAACCCTTTCCTGTATCAATTAAATCATCTGAGGTGGCCCAATGACCATCAGAACTTGCTTGGTCCTCTAGGAATCTGGACTAGAAACCATGAAAACATGTTATCCAAATTGTTTTGTTAACATACTTATTTCTTTATAAATGCTACTTATTCACATTGCAGACATTCAAATGCTCAAATATATATATGGGACATTATTTATGAAGATACAATCCTAAAGGGAACATGACAATACTTTGAATTTTCAGGACATTTATAACGTTTCTTCTCATGAAATGGTAAACTTAACACACAACCCGAGCAGTCATAATAGTAATAGAAATGTTATACTACTTACTGGGTACCTGCCTAAAGGAAGGTGTCCACCTATTATCCTCAGGAGTCTACCCCCTTACTTACCCCTTATTGTGCAAAGCAGACTCAACCTGGTTCTCGCCTGGTACTTCTACAACACCCCATAACAGAAGCTAAATTAAAACTAACTAATGCTTGGGGACCTCTGAATTTCTGTAGTCTCCAGTACTCTCCTCCACTCTGCTGTCCTACAAAGAAGCTTCCACACAGGCTAGATATAAATGTTCCTTCCATAACCTGACACTGGAACAGCAAGTGGTGTGAGGGTATATAAAATCTAATCATTTACAAAATCATACTAGAGTTACCAAAATTTGTTAAATAGGATGACAACTGGATACAGAAATAAAAGTCTTAAAAAATCCCACCAGTTATTAAAAGAAATTCTATGCTCTTCTGCAATTCAGGGATACTGGTTTCCAACCTACAGTAAATGTGATAACCTTCGCCATCAACCTTTTTCTTCTGTTACAGAAACTGCTTTGCTGGGATGAGCTACAATATGCTGCTTGTCACCAGTTTCAAAGACAGAGTGATGTTATGCAGGTACAGCAGATGGATAAACCTAGTGTGACTAATTATTGTGTATTTGGCTTTAATTATTATCATTTATAATAACAGAAAAGACAATAGAGGTTCCTTGACATGGTACAGAATATTGGCAAATAAAAACAACAGCCACCCCATGCAAATATGTACATGTTAGTGCTATGTAACCAAGTACAGGGTGCCTCTCAGTTTATAATTCTGCTTTTAGAATCTGAAGGAGACTAATAGCTGGGCAAAACAGTTAATGGGCAAGGAGAAGCAGCTGCTCACCTCATTAAACTGGCACCAGCATTCTACATAATATATGCTAGTAGTGCCCATTCTCTTAAAGACCTGGCCATGCTGGCATTTAGCCCACTGGATAAAATTAACTGATATTTAAATGGTTTTATTGGTCAGAACAAAGGCTCTTAAAGAAATGAAGTTAAAGTTAAAACCAACTGCAGCCATGCACTTTATAAAACTGGTTCAGCTGCACTACCCTGTTAAATACTCTATATTTCATACCAGACCCAGAGAAGAACTCAAAGCGTAACTTACATTTCTGAATTTCTTCCTTTTCAGTAAAACCCTTGAAATTTGGAGAATTAAAAAAATTGGAGACGGCAAGTTTCTACATGATACTGTATGTCGAAGTAAAGTGACATTTTGATTTTCCTAAAAACTGTGAATATGGGTAATATTTGTGCGCGAGGGGATTACATTATCATGGTAAATCTCTCTGTAATGCATTTACTCTTCAGTGACCATATGCTGCTTCTAAGGCAACTTAGCAACATTTATTATGCATTCATTATTTAGGTAATGTCATCCAATTTTGTGATGTGGTGAATTAATGACCAATTCAGACAATTATGACCGTCGTAAACTTACAAAGCTATCCACATCACTTTTAGTTCATGTGTTTGCAAGTAATTTGACTGTTTATCAAGTGTCTGACTCTGTAGTGAATTCGGCAAGGGGTACTGTGTCAAACTCACTAGTTTTACTTCACTAGATCAAAGTGGGGAATTAGGGGGTTGATGGCAAGGCTTCCACTGTCTGGCTACAACGTGCCATGTAAGAAACCACATCCAATGTTTCTTCACTATGGGAATCCCCTGTAGAGTAGAGATAATTCATGACCTGAAGTGACAAGAATTCACTTCGACAGTCGAAATTTCAATTTTATGAATAAGCCCCTAAATCCCACTATCACTATTTACTGGCCAAAGGTTACCCATGTGATCATTTTTGACACTACTGGAGTGTCCTATTACAGTATCTACTTTCCAGGCATCATTCTGAATGCTCTAACATTAAGTCGCTTCTTCATGATCCTTTTGGATGATTTACAGAGACCCATTTTCTTTGGGTCTCTTATATACTGTTATATAGCTTGAAAAAAAATCATAGTCAGATTGTCCCATAAGTCAGGGAAAGTAATAAGCAAAAAAGTAAGGGTACACAGCCCTAAAGGTTAGCTTTGAAATGATGTTGTGAAATGACTGTTTATTAATATTTTATATTGTGCCACTGGACCAGTAAGTTACAAAAGTCCAAGGGCAAGTATTAATGCAAAGTCACCACTTCTAATTCAGGCGTTAGATGGTCTTAGCATCATGTGTTTTGTCAGTAAGGGTGAAATTACTTTGTACAAATTGTAAGTAGTCTAGCTGAATAATCATTTCCCATTTCTGCTTACTTAAGCTCACAGTCATTTTAGTAGAATAGTCAATACATTTTTCCATCTGTAGATGGAGTGGTATGAAGTCAGTATAGCATGTGTGCATAACACCCTTTCTTTCTACATCTTTACATTTATACTCATTATGAATGGTACTGTAGCTGTCATATCACTTGCCTTTGCAGAGACTGATCTCAGTGGTACAGCAGTTTTCATATCAGGGGTTAGTAACCCCCTGCCAAACATGCCAGCACATAGAACACATTGCTATTTTTAGTCTAACCTGAGCTGCCTTAAAAATGCATTTCAAAAGGATACATTTTTCTAGAAGAAAAAATCTCACTTTTGCCTTTTTTTTAATGTTTGTTCCCCTTTTGCATCATTGATCCTTTAGAAAAAAAATTTGAAATTGTCAAAAATACAGATTGTTAAAAAAAAAAATGAAAATAATAACAGATACCTAATTCAACTGATTCTTTTTCATTTTTCGATGCAGGTCCGCGGGTGACGGAAAAATGAAAAAAAAAAGTGGTTGAAATTTGAAAAAAGTAGAAATGCTCCAAAAATGTGTTAAGTATTAAAGGACCAGTAACATAAGAAAAAGAAAATCACTATTTGGATTGACATCACAGTTAATTTTATGCAGTACTTGTGGAAATGTCATCTATGAACCTAAATTCCTGATTTTATTGGTTTGTCTCCTATCTCTGCTGGTTGAAGCCAAATTAGGCCGCACTATCTAAAGTTTCATAGGAAACAATAGGACTAGGCGTAAATTTGTATACTTAACAGAAAAAGAAATGTCTGCAACCACAAACAAAAAGGCAAAAACAAGCTTAAAAATATTACAAATCAAGAATTAAAAGAGAACATTTTACCAGCAATATGAAGGAATAATTGCCATGTCAATCCAAATGTCTTTATTCTTTATCTAATAAATATGGACTAAAATGTTTCAGGGTTTTTTTTTTTTTTTGCATTTGAAATTGTTTTGTTAAATCATTATTCCTGTGTAGAACGAACAACCAATAACCAGCTATGTCCTTCTGTATTGCTCCCTGTTTAAGGAAGAAACAGATGATGAATTTGTATTTATTTGCATGTATGTATATATTCATTTATATAGCTCTGATATATTATGCAGCGCTTTACAGAGATTCATCATTCACTTCACTCCCTGTCCCATGGAGCTTACAATCTAGTTTCCCTATTCAGTAGGGAATTTAGCTGATACTGTGAATATGATGCACATATAATATATATAATCCGGAATCACAGAGTATTTCTAAAGAAATATTCCATCTATTGTGGTGTTTATAATAGGAATACGATGTTCCTCTTCTGCCCGTTTGTGATTGCAATAAGTGGTCAAATCAGATTTACTTTCTTTTAGTTAACAACAGGCAGAAAATAATAAGTGTTCTAGAAATAAAGGTGTGAGATCTCCCACACAATTACTCTAGTTTTAGGCCTGTTACCTCTTGCAATTATATTTTGATCCTCACTTAACTGTGATGAGGTGAAATATCATCCATGAGGGGCAAATGACTAGGTGGTTCAGCCATTGTTTCTAACATCTTTTTAACTAACCTTGCTCTTCTCTAAACAAGAATGCATGTTAACACAAGGTTCTGCCTGCAGCAGCTTTTAATTTTATCTTGACATAATTGTTACAGTACTGGGTGCATTCATATAGAAGCCGATGATGTGTGTGATGTCAAGTCAAAGGACTCTGATATAGATATGGATGGGTAAAAAGAAAAAACATGGAATGTGAGTTTAGTAAAGTATGCGCTGACAAACAAAGATGACCATTTGTCAAACATATTCCATTTGTACAATAACAATTAGAAATATCAAATACAATGTAAACAATTTCATCACGTTAGTATAATCATGTGTTTGTACCCTTTTCAAACCTGCATAGATTAAAAGATTATGTTAGCCAGCGTACTGAAGATTTCCAGCAGCTGTGTAAAAAATCAATAAAGATTTTGCAGTATATTCATAGATTATGTTGTTATTTGTATTGATTCTGCAATGTAATCTTTTCCTTGTTTATATATGTTTTTTTGATTTGGAGGTACTCATTCTTTGCCACATAAATCTAGGTGAAACATCTGTGTCCATCCGTGCCTTTATATCATATGGGATACAGAAGTGAAATTAATTTGATGCGAAAAGCCCATAAGTAATATGCTGCTAACCTGTAAAAGGAAAATAGTTATTTAGGTATAGTTACCTGCCCTGATTCGTGCCTACGTTGTTCAGTAATAACCTTGTATCTTCCCTTTGCTCATTAAGTACTCTGAAATCATCTGTGGATTACTTGTTTTTAGCTGTTTTCATCTATTAGTCTAAATCCTTAATCACCAGTAACACCTCTTAAAAAATAAATAATTTCTTGTGCCTCCTGAGTACAATGGAAGAAGCTAAAGTTCCCCTGATTTACATAATCTTTGAAGCAGAATCAGTAACCCGACTTCCTCAGTTCCACCCCTTATGTACAGGTTGGGGATGGGGGAGTCAGTCTTGGCTGTTAAATATATTTCATTTTACCCCATCCCACTAAGTAAAAAATTATGTAGGACATCCTGCATATGATTTATTAACAAACCCTTAAATTATGAACAAAGGGTAGTCAAAAGCCCCCCATTAGATTTTCTCCGAGCACAAAGGGATACTACTGAATGCCTTGCTTTGTAACTGTTTATTTGGCTTTTAATTGGTGAAGAGGTATTGTTCAGTTTATCTTTATAAATTAATAGTTAATAATTGATGTGCGCTTTGTAACTAGATGATTAGTTGTAACTTTTATGTTGTGGAACACTTTGCTTTGTAACTAGATCCTTGACTAGGTTGTTGATGATCATTTGACATTGTTATTAGTTTATTGGCTTTATGTGGGTTTTTGCTGCTAATTTGACTTCATGATGAGTTGCTTGGCTTTAAACTGGGTTGCTGCTGATCCCTTAAATTCATCACCTAATGACAAATTGAACTGGGTTTAGGTTATTATGTTCAAATGCTGCACACACATATTGGTAGTTTCTACAAATGAAAACACAATTCAACCCAAATACACAGCTGGCCCTAGTAAAAACTAGGGTTGCGCCCACTTGCCTCTAAAACTCCCATGCCAACAATTGTTACCATTTTTTAAATCCTCCTTTCTGTATTTAGTTATGACCTTTAGTCATAATTGCCATGTGAGTGCAGTGATACTTTGTTCTTTCATGTCAGATACAATTGTTTATGCCCAGTGGCGCCCCCTCAGGTCCCTGGGTTGGGTTCTGGTGCAGCTGCTCAATTTGACACTATAGAAATTGCATCAGTGGCCCACCATGAAAAGCTGTGCAAGCTTCCAGACCTCTGCTTCCTAAATCTTCACCCATTATCACTTTTAAGCATTCTCTTTTCAGGCAGCATCTATCTAGCAGTCATTGTCTTTAACTCAGTATAATCTTTTCAGCACTGTGCACTTCCAGTGTACTTAATCAATATAGGAAATAATGCATCCCTTCAACTGAACATCAATTTAGGGTTCTGTGAATTCATTAAAATAACTCGGTTTACAATAATAAGGAAACTTTCTGTAATTCTCTGCATATTGTATTTATGCTGCTCTAGGACAGTAAAACAGGATGGTTTTTACAGTGCAGATTGTAACAATACAAAGGCTACAGTTTTACAATTTCAGAGTATACAAAGGCTGTAGAGTATTAAGGCATCAATGGCATTTAAAAATCTACAAAGAAAAAAAGAATTTTGGAAAAAAATGTCAAGAAGTATTATACCAGCAAGTGAACAGAGAGACTCATTTCCAGGATTTTATTATATAGTCTAGAATAAATGTAGACAAAGACATAAACTAAAATGACACTAAAGGTTGCACACAATATAAAAACAACTTTAGTCAGTACCAAATTATTTACATAAAAATATCTCTGCAATTTTTGCATTTGTGTTTCCTGTGCTTAGGAATCAAATGCTAAGAGAAATGACTGGGGGGTTTAGAGTGCGCAGTGTTTTGGACTCTGAGTGCAGCTTGAATTTTTTCTGGCCAGAATAGTCGCCCATCCTTGTTGCAATTGCACCATCATCAATAGAAATCTGTGGTCAAGCTTCCCCCAGTTTAAACTTCATTTAGGGGTATTTACATATATTATTGCTAAGATTTAATTATTATTTATAATTAGTTATAATTTTAGCCCAAAGAAATGGCACCCATTTGCCATCAAATTTCAAGAGAAAACAACCGAAGATAACAAAGGTTTGTTTCTCAGTAGAAAAAAAAATAGCCACAACCAGCAAAAAAAATAACAAAAACATTACAAGGAATTACTTGTCAAAGATAACATTTTTACAGGTAGTGTGTGTATATAACTGACTTTTTTTTTTCGGTGTTACTGGTTCTTTAAATGTCTTGCGCTTGTATTGTCTGCATACAGATTATCAGATGATTACACAAAGATGAATAATGGGCCAATAAGCTATAAATTTTACAGCATGACAAACAAACACATTACCATGTTATCACACAGAGCTGCTAAAGGTTAGAGGTCATTGCTCAGAGTAGGTTACAATCATTACATGCTATGATCCAAAGAATGCACATCCTTGCACATGGGTCATCATTGCGATTAAAACAAAAAGAGGAAGGGAGTAGAAGAAAATAGCAAAAGAAAAAAAAATCATGTTTTTGCTCACCGGGGAGTCTGGTCCTTTGCTGAGGCTGCTATCCATTGTTTTGTATTTGCAAACTTTTAGAAAGCATTATTAGGAATATTATTGGGTAAATATAATGCTTATAAAGACCTCCTGCAGTCTTTCATCTGTCTCTGTAGGAAGCCATGCTGATCTGTCATGGCTGGGATCCAATTAAAAGTTTGTGGTCTGATTGTCAATACAGCTGAATAAGTAGAACCAATATTTGTTTTAAACAAATTGCCTTCTAAATACTTTCATATGGACAGTTCTGTGAGCTAGAAGATAAGAAGGTTGGCATGGAGAGGTAATACACTAATTTCCTTATATTAAGGTGCAGGCAGTTACATTTTTCTTAAGAACAGACATAGGACAGATAATATTTTTGGTTTAACTAAACAAAAAGGGACTTTCTTTTAAACAAAAAAAAAATTGATTTAAAAAGTTTTTAAAATAGTATTCCATTCTGTGCTAGATGGTTTACATCCCTGTCTGATAGGAGAGATCTCCTATCTCCACATCTGCTATTTTGTTGCAGTTTTATCACATGTGTGTATGTATGTATGTATAGCACCACTAACTTACGCAGCACAATACAGATATGGGAAAGAGCTTAACAAAGAACAAGTGAAGTAAATTAAAAGCATATAATCAAGAATAGATAACACTCTATGTGCCAGGCCATGACTGAAACAAGAGGATGGAGATCCCTGCAATATAGAGCTTACAATCTAAACAAAAAGAAGACTTACATAAACAGATAGGAGGGTAACAAGTGCAGTAACAGAAAGTGTCAGTTCATTAGCCTATAGCTGTTATTAAAAAAAAATACAAAATAGAATAAATAGCTGCTTAAGGATAAAATATAGACATGAACACCAGTGCTAGTGCTCCAAGAGGTAAGATTTCAATCAAAACCACAACAAAACAACATTAAACAGTCTCAAAACAAATGGCTAATGAATTTAAGGTGTGCAATACAAACTCTGAAAAGGGAAGTGTGGAATGTGGGAATGAAAATACACCCATAGCACAGTTTTGTAGCAGTTAGAACCATATCCACATTACACATCATTGATATATACATGTAGTTATATTATATATATAGTATCAAATGCGTCCCATGCTGCATATTCTGCTGTGATAGAATAAAAATGTATTGACCATCTGTTCATGCTAGGTGCTTAGAGTGTACCACAGTTTCCCACTTTCTAGCTTGTGATTTTTAGAGATCTAGGGGGGAATTCACCATTGTCCGAAGTAGTGCGAACAGTTCGGGCGACTGC
>WMED01013443.1:0-14413 GCA_019650415.1 Pipa parva | reverse complement strand
GGCTCAGGAGGTGGGGGGCACTGAGGGAGGGGGGGGCGGCGCGGTATGGGGCGCCGGGGACTTGGGCGGCGCGGGATGGGGGGGCGCTGGGGGAGGGGGACTCCTAGGGCGCCTATAGGGCCAGAGCAGGCTCTGAGTAAAACCAATTTTTATAAATGCTTCTGTGTTTTATAGCAATTCAGTTTTGAAAGAGTGGTCTACCAAGTTTATCCCTAAACATATATGAAATCTCTCTGCTACAAGGCTAATAAGAAATTACTTTAACTGTGCACTGCATAGCTTTTAAGCAAGGTATTAGTATAGTATTAGTATAACAGTTTATTGGTGCAGAGTCCTGCAGTATGTATGGTTTAATATGTATTTTCCTTTATACGGATGAAGATAAAGCACAAAACTATAGATACTTTTTTCTTGTTTCATTTTCAGTACAGATTAAAAGAGGATTATACTGTATACTAACACACTTTTTTCGTGCTTTGTAGAGTCAAAGTTACATATTTTTGACAGCCTTAACCTGTATTTCTAATATACTATTTTTTATCAGTCCCTAAGAAATGCATACTGAGCATGTGTCGAGTAAGAGTCTAAGGGAGAAGGCTGGCCAAGACCACAAAGATGTCAGCCTCCACATCTTTGGGGGGCGCAGATCATTAGTGCCATAGGGCTGGATCATCTTAAATTGGCATAGTAAACTCTATATATAAAGTACATTTTTACAAGATTAAGAGCCTAATTGAATAAAGTCTGAATAGTCACTTAGAACTGTGAATTAGGGGGGTATTCACGATAGTGCGAAGTGAGCTTCGAAGCCTTAGGCTCACTTCGCACAGACTGATATTCGCTCGCTGATGTCCTACATGCGGACATCAGCGAGCGCATTAAAGGGATTCCAGTCTCGGCGAGAACAAAAGAGTTGCCTCGCTGAGACTGGAATAACTTTAAAGCGCTCGCTGATGTCCGCGCGCAGGACATCAGCGTGCGCATATCAGTCAGTGCGAAGTGAGAGGAAGGCTTCGGAGCTCATTTTGCACAATCGTGAATTCCCCCCTTAATGTCTATTCCCCACTTTCCCATGTTTTCTTATTGAACAAACTCTGTGAAGTGGCAAATACATGACCAATTGGGCGATTACGCGAGAAGCAAAATTATGGAGCTCTTCGCATCATTTTGCATGCGCATGCACAGGTACTTCTACTATTAACTAACATTGGGAGTGGTGTGAAGATGCAAATGTGACTAGCTGAACTGCTCAGAATTCACCTGTTTCACTTTTCCATTTCAGACTGGCGAATTGGGGGGGACTATTCATTCAAAAGTGACAATGGCAACTATGACTTAATGACAACATGACCTAGGGACAAGGTTCCATAGAATGCCATTCATTGTACTATTCACACAATACAATTCGTGAGAAATGATGAGACTGACGTCACTGTCCTTCACTTGTCAAAATCACATCACTTCGCATGACTTCTCATCCTACTTCTATCCGACTGACTATGCCACACTACACATGTGACAGTGATCACTGCTGTCTGCCTGTTCGACAAGTGTATTCTCCATTTAGTCAGTAGTGAGAAGTGAATTCACATCTATTTGGCAATGCAACTTGATTTGTAGCACAGTGAATTCGACAGGTGAATTCATACTTTAGTCAATGAGGCTCTAAATGTATCTTTAGTTCTCCTTTAAGAGCTAGGCTATATTAGTCTTTTTATCACAGTTTTACCTCATGCAGAAAAAAACAAACAAACAACTGCAACAAAATGCATTCCATATTTTACTTTTCTAAACAGCTTGTGAAAAAACACAGAGGTTTTCCCCAGTCATCCAGTCAAATGAAAGGAATGCATTTGGTAAGATACATACATGCAAGTAGATTGCATACTTTGCATCTACAAAGTAAATGATATTTGTATTATTTTATTGTTTAATATACTCTGTATTGCATATGTGACTCAGTGGTTTTCCATAAATAGGCTGCAGATGCTCTTTAAGATTCTATAGAGTTTCCTTTTTTTAAATCCAGTTGGAATTCAGCCTTCACAAAGAAATAAGAATAACAATGCTTGAAAACTGTTCTTTGTTCTGTAATAATTATACAGCTGCTATGCTCTATTTACTGAGCATCTTCTTCTTAGCAGGGGGCAGATTTCAATCAAAGAATATTTAAATGCAAATATTTGTGTATTGGTTTTTAGATGTTGCTATCATCTGCACCCATTGTCACACATTACGCTTCTACTGTTACATGCCATTCCATTTTAATTCAATTAAATGCAACCATATTAAAATGTAAATAAACATTTGGTATTAACAGCAAAAATCAACAGCAATGTACTGTATGTCTTTGGTTGAATATTTTTCAGAAACAGTAGCTTGATGCTCATGTAGCCTATAGCTACATTTAATTTCATGCGGCAACTATTCAGCATTTCAGCAGTGGATAAAAGCAGAGAAGCAAACACATCCTGCAGGTGTCTTTGAAGTCCTACACTACCAGCCCTAAAGAAAAGTGAAGATTGTTAGCTTCATCTATCTGAAGGCCGCTCCTTTGTACACATTTGTATAACATGAGCTGTGCTATCCTGCTCATGTAAACAATGGACAACCTAAGTAATCACATGATCCCACTACTTAAAAAGTCTAGGGAGCACATGTTTTTATTATTTATTATTATTAAGAATGCATCAAACATACATATGAGTAGTAATAAAAATAAAATGAGGCTACCACATTAAGAAGTAATGCTTACAGAAAACCTTAGATATCCTGCAATCTAGAAGTGAAAATTATGATATGAGCTGTTATAAGTGAGTTTATCCATATGAACATTCTATTCTCACAGTTGTTAGAAGCACAAAATACCAGCTTTAATAAAGAAGAGACATCTGTACTGGAGTATCAGAACAGTGGCTGGGATTTGATGGAAGAGAAATCTTACTATTTTAAGGTTTTTTTTAAGAAATAAACAGTCAGTTAGATAAATTGGGTTGCAGTACATGCCATCCATATGTAGATTGAGACAGAATTCTTTTCTGGTTGGGTTACAGTTGTCCTTTTCATTTCATTTTTTTAGTCCACTGACACAAAATTAATTTTGGCTCATGTCTCCTAAAGTCCTAAAACACTTTAAAATTCTCTTGTGTATATCCAGTAATTTGTATGGAAGATGACATACATTGTTGTAGGTTTGCAAGTGTCTAAGGGTAAGGCTTGTTGTGTTTTTTTCTCATGTGGTTAAAAGTGGCAAAGTGACAATGGCAGGCCTATTAAAGTTTCTGGTGAACCATGTGCAACCACAATGCATATTGTTGTGGTGCAGTTAATCCAGACAAAAATCCCACAATTGTATTTTTTAAAGTTGTAGAATTACCCTAAAATACTAGTATAAGGAGCTGTGTATATTGCCTTGGTTAAGCATATAACCAGTAACTGTATGACACGTTTCCCTAGTCCTGTAAGATGGTAGACCAAAATGACTGCCAAGGTATCAACAGGAAGCACCAACTGCAAGTAACTGACTTTCACAGTATACAGTATGTACCAGCTACTTACATCATTGTATAGCAGCACCAGCAAGGAAATATTACATTAGGGTGGAAATTACCATGTACCAGGATGCAATGTTTCAAATAAAATGAGAACAAGCAAAACAAGAACTTATTCCAATAACAACAGTTTCAGAGAGATTTAGTGAACATATCCAAGTGTAAAATGCTTTTATATTGGTTAAAAGTATTTTACAATTTAAAAGGATAACTGACATTCCACAGTTTTATACACTAGACATGTAGTACTTTTGGCATCACAAAATATCTTTATCGCTTAAATTTACCTTCCCTGTGCTGTGCTTTTTGCAAACTAAAAAATGCAAAGACTTAACATCCAAATTGCTGCATTCGTGTCAGAAAGGAGATGCAGATGGAGTATATGGTAATTTAATTTGATTGGTACTTAGTTTTGCCCACTGGGACAATCATGCTAACTAGCTGCCCATTCACATTAATGTAACCGCTACAATGTGCTATCACACAGTAAAGTGTAGCTCCTTCCAGTCATACCTCATGCAATACCTAATGAATCTTTATTAAATAAGTACCAAGCTGGAATCTCTTTACTAAAGCATGACAAAACTTTGAACACTGAGTATTGAGAAAATACATATTCATTCATACTTGAAATGACTTGTCCTCCCCCAAAAGCCTACACTAACTCTGCCCCATTAAACATCTCTTCTCTAGTTCTAAATACATATCAGTCATCTGCTCATGACCTTCCAGTCTCCTCCTTTTCCATACAAGGTTACTCTTGTGCTGTACTCTCTGTGGAAAGTTCTTCATAGAATCATCAAGCTCCCACTTTCCATAGCATTAAAATATCCTTATTCAGGGAAGTCTGAAGAATCTTTATAATCTAGGTTACATGGGCCAAACTCAAGGCCTGAGGGCCAAATGCAGCACACAACCCTATGTTATTTGGCCCATGAGATTCCCTGCTGATTTAAGGTGCCGAGACTCTAAATATGACAGGCACTGAGAATCTAGTTGTGGCAGGCACAGTGCATTCCTATTGACTGTTACAGCTAGTAGATTCACAGAGCATTGAGAGCAGCCAGCAAGAACATTGGTGGATTGGCTGTGGCTGAGGATATCACATAGCCATTGAGGTAGTTCTAAATGTTGAGCCACAGCCTTCTTCATGGTAAAATAGGAGCCTGGGATTAGAAGATTGAGGTGCTCTGGGAGAGAGAAGTTCATGAAGGCTGAAGAAATCAGTGGGGTACAGCAGTGCATTACACTCTCTGGCAGGTAAGTTGCAATGAAACTTGAAGTGTTACAGTGTGTCTGCAGGATTTGTGAGAGGACTAAAATGAGTGTTTTGGGGTACCACAAAATATATTATCGATGCTGCCTCTGAAGCATCCATTAGTGTCTGCCTATTATGAAACCAAAGCACATAGAAGTTTAGGGTTTGTTTTTATTTTCAGGACATGATCAGTGGATGAGGATGGTGTGTGATATGGTTGCCCAGGTTATTTAACAATACATTCAGCCTTATAGTTGCCTTCAAAGGACTGATTGTAATTCTAAAATTATATAATTGTGACTATGCCTTAAATGTTAAGCTTTTAAGGCCCAATAGCTAGCTTAATTGTCTTTGCAATTACAATCAGCCATATGAAGTCAACCATAAGGCTGATGTGGCCCTTGGTGGAAATAAGGTTGATGCTCCTGATCTAGGTAAAACACCCCTTCTCTAAAACCAAACATCCAATTCCAACCTTATTCTCTCCCCAGCTTCATCCAATTTATCACTGTCACACCTTCTCTTAAGGGGCTTATTTATGAAAGTCTGAACAGTCACGTCAAGGTAAAAATTTGCATCCATTTGTCTCTTCCTGGATCTTTGCATATCAGTCAAACGCTGCATGTGGCAAATTTTCTTTGCAATGATGGTAGGACTCCTAGAAATTTATTGAAATTGGAAATTACTGATATCGCGATATCGAACGGGTTTTACCAATATCGTGATATTGATACCATCAATATTGTGATATCGAAATTTTACCGATATCGGAATTTACCAATATCGCGATTTCGAATTTCGGCTGAACCATTGATTTCAATGGCAGAACGGCCGAAATATTGCTATCGCAATATCGATATCGGTAAATTCCAATATCGTGATATCGATATTGGTAAAAATATAGATATCGCGATATCGTAATTTCCGATTTTAATAAATTTCGCACAACACAAAGTACTGCATCTGATGACTTTTGGTTCTTCACTATGGGAATCAGCAGCTTATTGAATAAGGAGTAAAGAAATCATGGCCATCTGACTGTAGTGACCCTAGGGCAAAATTTACTAAACTAGAAAAGGCTGATTTCACCTTTTAGAGTTTATTTCCTGTAAATCTCGATTGACATTTTTAGATCGATTTTTACCGATCAAAACCTTCAAATTTTTCAATTGGATTTTTCAATGGAAAAGTAGCCATTCTCTACATTAGTACTTTGGCTACTTTTCCATCAGAAAATCTGATCGAAAAGTTTTGATTGGTAAAAATTGGTTGAAAAATATTGATTGAACAGTGAATCGAACAGTGAAATTTAAAGGGAATAAACTGGAAAAAGTGAAATTGGCCTTTTTGAGTTTAGTAAATTTCACTGTAAGTGATGAGAATTCACTTTAAAAGTAGAATTCTCACTTTGATGAATAAGCCCCTATTATTCTTTATGGTTGCCTGATCATTAACTGTCTAAACAATTCCCAGCTCCTGAGCTGAATCATCCATTAGGCCAAATAGTAAGTCACCTAAGGCACTCAGGGGGTTATTCACTAAAGTCGGAATTGTTGCGTATAGGTGCGAATTCGCCAGATAAAGACAGTCACAATAGACTGCTACTGTCACAGTCATGTCTTTATAATGAGAATATTATCACAGTCGCGACTTTATTATTGGAAAATTGTCGCAATCTTAACATTAAAAAATTGTCGTGACTTTACCATGGGGAAATTGTAGCGGATTTGCTACGGGAATCCGCTGTTTGAGAATTCGACTGTTGAATTCGCACCCTAGTGAGGGAGTTTTGAAATGTCCCCATGATTTTTTGTATCTATTTACTAAATATTTGTGTTTATGTCTACAGCCCTATCTTTATACAGTACAATGCTTTTTAAAAGCAGGACTTTTATACATTAACAATTATTACGTGATCTTATAGTTGTTTCAAGTCCTTAAGTCAGGAGGCCAAAAATGAGTAATTTGCCATTGATTAGTACTCCAGCTTAAATAACTAACATCCAACCTTTATTAAATCCTTTTAGAAATACACAATTTGAAGTGCAAACTGTGCATGCAAAGCAATCTTACTTTATACTTTAGCACTTAAGCACAGGCTCTTTATTTAAGTCTATTATTAAGCTCTAAAGCGTAAAATGTGTAAACTAGCTTTTACTGCACAATTTGCACTTCCATATGTGTGTTTGTTAAAGGAATTAAAAAAGTCTGAATGTTTATAAGTGAAGTGCTGGTGGACAGCTTGGAGATTGGATGTGCATGGAGAATATATTTAATCGAGTACAGAGCATTAATAGGCAGGCTGCCAACAAGGTGGTGTAGGGTGTACTGCTGTGAGGGGCCTATAAGGGAAGCCCCAATCAGCCAATAATATGTAGATTTATAGGTACTGGCCAGTACACAATTGATGGCCTACTGGACATTGAACAATTTAACTGGACAGCAGTGTAACTGGCAACAGTTTAAAGTGCACCTGTCACCTCAAAACTAATACTAATTTAGGTTCTACTAATGGAATAAACATTTTGTAAATATATATGTATTTTAAAAAATGTACCTTTATACAGCGTTTCTCTCTGTCCTCTTCCCTGTCAGCCTGACTTTTCTTTCCGGGTCGGGTTGGACGGGGCTAAATGATGATTGACCTTATAGCTCCTCCAATCAGATCCCTGCTAGATCATGATTTAAGGGATCTGATTGGAGGAGCTATAATGTCAATCACCCTTGCCACTGAAAAATAATAATACTTTTTAAAACACAGTGATGACATGGAAGAATAAATAATCAGAATTTGCATAAACATATTTGCCTATTCCTGGGAAGAAAATCTACTTTGTAATTAATAAGTCTGCTAGTAGAAACTATAAATTATGCTTGGTCCTTTATAATCAGATTTTCTATTTCATCCTTTATTATTGTTTATTTTTTTTAATGGAAATGTTTTCTGTGCGATTATTGAAGCTTTAGAATAATAATTCTAACTTATATTGCCACAACTCTGGTTAATAGTAACTTCATCTTAAAACAATCCAGCTTTTTTTTTTTTGGCTTGTAAAGTCATTGGAGTGAAAGGTAATTCCCAACCTACTAATTAAAGTGAACCTGCTAGGTCCTCTTTATAACTTGCTCATGGGAAGCATTCAGCTAAGTCTGCAAAAATTCAAACAATCTTCCTGCTTCTTCACAGTCCTGATGCTTGTCGGAGGGAGTGGGGCTAAAGGGCAGCTGATATGGCTCCTCCAATCAGATCGTTGCTAGATTGTGATTTGAGAGATATGATCATCAGGGCTGCAATTAAGAATGGAAATTGCAGTCTTGGCTGAATGCTTTTAGTAATCAGCTAAAACTACTACCTGCTTCCCGTGAACATGTTTCAAAGTGGACCTGACAGATCCAATATAATTATTTTAATTACTCTGGCGACAAGATACCTGAAAGGTTACAGTTGTTACAAAGCCTTGTAACTAGCGAAATAGAGACAGCCTCTCCTAGGTAGTACATTGGCTTTTGTAATAGAACACTTCAGAAATCTTTTGTGATCTCTTTACACTGAAACTTTGCAGATAATCTGAACTTACAGCTAGAATATATATTCAGAATGCTGCCTATTCAAACACTGCCTGTACAGACCAGTAAAACTAGAAGCCAAAAATTGCCATTTAGATTGGCAAAGCAGTTATGTCTATGCTATATAAATTATGTGGATATTAATGAAGCTTTGGGTACGATAAGCCATGCTAAGCTAGTGCAAGGACACTTTTCTCTGTATATGTGTGAGTGAGCGATTTGGGGAGGTGTCAGGTTTACCCTCAAGGAAAGGAATAGGAGATGGCAAGTCCAGAATTTCCCCACAGTGAACTTGATGCTAGCTACCACTAGGGTGCGGAATCTAAGACGAAGTAGGTTTTCAGCCAGAGCCCCCACAAGGAGGTTAGGACTTAGCTGCTAACAATGTCCCTAGGGCAGCTGTCCACTGGTAAGGAGCAGAAAGCAGGAAGGACACCAGGCAGCTGGAGCAAGATTAATAAATTATATCATAGGCAATCAGGCAGGGGTACTGTAGCTTTAAGACTAGCAGGCTATAACTTTATTCAGAAAACAGCAGGAACTAACAGGGGCAAGAGAACAGTACTAGCAGCTTACTAGCTCTATATTCGGGCATAGAACTGGCTGACAGACTCCTTTATATAGAAAAGGGAGCCTGTCAGCTGATCGGCTGGGAGAGAGAAAGGGTGTGTGACTGTTCCGTGCGCGCCTGGCATCAGCATGCACGAGCGCGGTCACAGGGAACAACATGGTGCTCACCGGCGCCGAAGGCAGAGTGATGCAGGAGCGGGCCGCGGTAAGTACAATTCCTAACAGGAGGTAAAGCAATTAATAGGTCAAGAAACTCACATTGTGAGTATAGAACTGCTAACCACAGTCAGTTTTAGCACATTCCACTTCCCATGATATCCCAGGAAGGATGCACAACATTGCTTTCATATTATGGAAGGGAATGTGTGTGTGGAAGATTTATTCTGCAACTGCACTTTATTTTTGGTCCACTAGTGCCGTACTCAAGTCGTTTTTTTCATTCTTATTGTTGATGGACAGGGTGACTGGCAAAGATATTGCACATTGGGAGGGAAAGGCTATTTCTTGGCAGTTATTGATGTCACTTTCATTCTCTGACCTGGGGCCAGCTTCTGTCCTTCAGTTTGGAGCTGTTGAAGTCCCTTGAATTTGTTTTCATTCCTTTTACATTTATAAACATCTGGTGGACTACAAATAAACAGGTACATAGATATATTCTACATGCTGTATGCTTTATGGCATGTCATTTATAGTAGCCAATATATTTACATATTGTTTGAGATATTTTCTTATATTAATGCAAACTAAAATATATTTCTGACACATTGCTCAGCAGATTCTGAAGGTTATTGTCCCTTAGCCCTGCTCCGGTAATGCTGATAGGATGAAAAGCTAGTGGTATTATACAACTATCTAAATCATTTTTTGAGGTGCCAGTCTTCCACCATGCAAAATTTATAAATCAGAGGTTGTCCAGATAACATGTAGTTAGTGTAGAGAAAGAAACAGAAATCATTATGAATCAGAAATTTTGTAAGGACTTAAGGAATAACTGACATGACAATTCAGGTGGAATTTTGTTTCCTTTTGCTGGATTTTCTTGTCCACTAATGAATCGTTAGGCTGTTTTATCATAAACAATTCCCTGAACCCAACAAGTCTAAATTCTGAGCTATTCCAGCTCTGTCTGTAAGGAATGGAAACCTGACTGAACAGCTTACTTTTTAGCCTCATTTATGATCCCCCTAAATGATTTACACTGGACAAATAAAAACAACTGTAATTAGTAAATTGAGAGAAAGACTCATTTGTGTTTGCTATAGGTCAAGTATAACATATGTCAGGGATCATCAGAAAAATTCACACCTTGTAGGTATGTGTAACATACCAATAAAGGTATATGGCTTGAAACTAAATAATTGAAGCTATAAACAGCAAAAAAGCATCATACCTCTTGCAGTTAATTTATACTTCTTGCTTCAGCCCAAATTGCATCTTCCAAGCATGTTAAGGAGTTGATAGAGTCTGGTCTATGCATAACCATGAAACAGAGAAAAACAAGAATTCATCTGTTCAGAAAAAACAAAACACTTTAGGTGTTACATTATGTGAAAATATCTGTGGCATATTCCAAGGAAAGCTACTTGAAAATGAAATGAATGTTGATGGATGTTGCAAATGTATGGAAAAGTAGTTTCAGGGAGAATGGAACTGGCACTTCATAATTGGATAGGACCTTATTATATGTCCATGTCCATGCAACATATATGCCGCCATTTTAATGCCGC
This sequence comes from Pipa parva, assembly GCA_019650415.1. NCBI lineage: Eukaryota > Metazoa > Chordata > Amphibia > Anura > Pipidae > Pipa > Pipa parva. Next base: position 3,740 of record WMED01013443.1, on the reverse strand, counting down.
TTACCTCTATTCTTAATATGCACCTTGGTTGTGGGGCTATGAGTAGCAAAGATGAGAAAATGACAGCAGGCATAGCCATTAGAACAATCTTTGATGTGTAACAGACATACACCCCCCACACACACACTAATCCCCAAACTGCATGGGTGAAACAGTCAAAAATGGTCTTGGGTAATTAGGCAATTCTATACGTATATTGTAGGACCATTTCAGTCCTAAAATTAAATGCTGCAAATAAAGCAAAGGTCAATTGATGATGATGACACTGTAGGATAAATATCTCTGATCTAATATATACTTTTTGTTGAAGAAAAGAACGTACAATTCATTTTGGTCCAGTAACTTTGATATACAGTACATACTATTTTAATTACATTCTGTATTCTCAAAGTGAGATCTTCCCACGGATTTGAACAGTGACATAATCATTCTTATTTTCTGCACTACTTTTTATCCATGACACTATCTAATTAGCTGGTGCAGCTGCTGCATATTACTGACAATTCTTTAGTTCACGAGTGCTCCCATTACTGTTATAAAAAAAGATGGATTTGACTTTACAAAGATTTACAACCTTTTCTTAGTTTTTGTCTGTCGTGTGGTTTGTATATTTTCCTCTCTTGTGGTATGGGTTTGTGATTATTGAAATAGGTGTGTCACACAGTTTTACTCTCAGAAGGCTACAATGTAAGTGGCTGAGATATTTGGTAGATATTTACATGTTCACATAAATTTTATTTGAAAATATCCATAGAGTATTTTAAATTTGATTTCATTTGCAACACAATGCCACAATGAAATGCGCAAAACAGTTTAGCATGGGTAAGAATTTTTATGAATCTAGTAAGCTTGTATGGTTTGCAAAGTAATTCTCAAGATGAACCAAAATCTCAGAAAAATGAGTTAAAAGCCATAAAGTAAAGTGACCTGCTGCAAATACTGCAAATGTGAAATTACAAGCAGAAACACCACCAAATTCCTTATCCTCTGTTGGTGGTTGTAGCCTTGTTTGCTAAAGTTTTAGGGTCCTTTAAAAATGCTTACAAACTTGTAAAAACATAAAAGCATCTTTACCTATGACATAGTCCAGGATGGACTGTGGCATGAGAATAATACCCTATTCTACACAGTAGATTTGAATGTGAGCTGTATTGAGCAGTTCCTAAGGCTACATAGAATGCAGAAGCCCAGTCCCTTCAGCAATAGAGAAGATTCTAGAGATCACAGTTAATAATTATAACTACTTAACCTTTTTTGTAATTTTTTAACAGCTTAATGGGGATTATTTAAAAAAAAAATCTCTTTCCAATACTTAGAGTATGTTAAGCATACATTAGACTCCGTATTGCACAAGCAACCTGAAGGTAAGCATGGGAGCCCTTAGATAGGGCTTTTTAATAAATGATTTAATCTTACCCCCACAAGGCAAGGTGTAGTAAAGGATAACTATAAGCTTGTATCTTCTGGTGATTATCAAGGGTGGGGGGGGGGACCCATATCACTGTTGGGATCCAGCACTGCCTCTGTTGTCTGCTATGATACCAAAAATTTCAACTTCTGGCTCCTCTCTGTTTTGCTGTAATGAGCATTGCAGTAGCAATAAACTTTTGGCAATATATATAACAGGAACCAGAAGAAGAGAGGTCTTGTAAACAATTGTCTTCGGTATAATCTCCGTTTCTCACATCAACAACCAGGTGTGGTACTTCGGGGAATCGAGCCCTGGTGCATGATCTGCAAAAGAACAACAATAATAACACCCAATCCTCTCCTTACCAAAATATAGTTAAAAAAACATATTACCCTGAAGAGCCACTAGAAATCAGAAAAGTACAATCAATGAATGTAAAATAATAAAACAGTCTTGTAAATTACCATTTACCACCCATCTATGACTTGAGCCAGGACTCAAACCCTACACATTACCCCCTTTGCTCAATCATATCACTTTTGGGCATTAAAAATGTACCATTGACAGGGCATCTGCATTACATTGCTGTGACCCCAACCTGAAAATGTTAATTCTGCAGGAACAAGAACCATCTGTTGTTCTTGAACTCGGATTGTGTTCCTTGTTTTGGTCCTTCCATTAAATGGGTGCATGATTAGTTACAATCATAAATTTACATTTGAGTCAAAGACCCATTTCATAGCCAGAGATTCACATTCCATTATAGCATAAATATTGTCCACACTGAAAAGTAACTGGTGTGTGTCTTCAATTCATGTTACCATTGGGTATTATCTAGTATATGCTGGAATGTAGCTGAGTCTCCATATGAAAGGTAGCACTACCTTGTTTCCCCGAAAATAAGACAGTAACTTATATTCATTTTTGCTCCTAAAGATGCACTAGGTCTTATTTTCGGGGGAGGCTTTATATTTCTATGCTTGGAAAAAAATTGCACTAGGTCTTACTTTCGAGGGATGTCTTATTTTCAAGGAAACAGAATATATATTGAAACAATTTCTTTGCTGCGGAACAAAACAGTTATCTCTTTGGCATCGTCCATTAGTGGATCTTGCCAATATTCTTTTGTAAAATCAAGGGTTGTTTTGTGCCTGGCTGGGCCCAACCTTTCAATTAACTCATCTACCTTATACAGAAGGCATGCATGAAATCTGGATACAGCATTCAATTTCCTGAAATCACTGCAAACTCTAAGAGTCCCATCTTGCTTTGAAAATGTATGTGAAGACTACTCATTATGTCATTCTTCAGTCACCACTAATTTCAGCATTCTCATCTGCAGTGATTTGCTTGTGGGCCACTGGTATCCAGTAGGGTTTTATATTTACATTCACAGAGGGCTTTGTAAAAATGTCATGTTTTTGATATTCTTCCTGGCAGGTCTGAATACACACCTGTTTGTCTGCAAAAACTCTTTGACATCCTGTATTTGCATAGGGGATAGATGACTTAATAGTTTTACATTAGGTATTGCAAACCCAGAGGTGGGTTATTGAGTACCTAAAGAAAGTGTTTTATCTTCCTTCCAGGGTTAAATTAAGTTTAAAGGTAAATTTGTTATGGGTTTTGCCTTCAAGGTTAGTCCACTGTATAATTCACTTGCCCAACCCATTCCACATTTTCATATAGACCATGCCATTTGGCTAAAAATTTGCTATCAACTGTGGGCACCAACATCAGTATTCTAACCTCAGGTCTAATTCTTACCCTGGCAGATCTACTGTTCACATGTGAATGAGACTGAATTAAATGCTTTCGTACAAAAGGCATCACTTTCTCTGTTCTATCTTGCATTTCCTTCAAATGCTCAATGACACTTATATGTTGGGCCACCTGTTCCCAAGTTTCTTTAGCAATTTCCAGTAACCCTCTAGGGCAGGGGTGGCGAACCTTTTTGGCACGGAGTTCCAAAAAGATGACGTCACCCACGAGCGAATCCCCCCGAAGTGCCAGCACTGGTGAGTGACATGTGCGCTTCTTCAGTGCAGGCCATGGATCCGGACTGAAAACTATCAGATCAGGTCCGTGGCCTGTACTGAAGGCAGGGGTTTGGCGACGGCTCGCGTGCTAACAGAGAGGGCTCTGCGTGCCCTCTCTGGCACGCGTGCCATAGGTTCACCATCCCTGCTCTAGGGTGTCTCCCAGTTACCAGTTCAAATTGAGAGATTCAGCCACAAGCCTGAGATAACTTACATATTGCAAACATTAAATATGGTAACATACAAACCCCAAAATCAGAAAAGTTGGCACGTTGTGTAAATCGTAAATA
>WMED01013442.1:0-14413 GCA_019650415.1 Pipa parva | reverse complement strand
TCCAGCATTTTTAACTATAGCGTTACAAGTGCTTCCATGATAATGTTATTAACTCAGTACCAGACTTCTGCACTGTATTAATTACATTGATACTGAAGCATTATTAGCACTATGAGCACCTCTATGTGTTGGAGTCTTTTGAAGTTCAGGCAGTCTAAAAATGTAAACAATTTTGACATGTTCCTTTTAACTTCAGTGTCTGGCTGTAGGCAGGATTTTTCTGTTAATGCCTAGGGAATTCTTTTTCTGTAAAGAGGCTTCTATTTTGCAAGGAGCAGTCTTTTAGAATCTGATTGTTACACTGACTGATATAATGTCTATGGACACTTGGTTCTGAAAATGGCCTAGTAACATGATTTGTTTCACATTAAACATGGGTAAAGTGTTGAATAACTTGCTTCAGCCTTGGAGGGAGCAGGTTATGCGGGTTTAAAAGCTGATATAAAAATGCAGCATGCAGAACACATTACCAACATACAAATGCAGAGCTATTAACTAATAGAATACAATGCCAGTGAGCAGGCCGAGGTAGTGGGGTTTTGCTTCAATCTGCAGCAGTACTGTAGAAACATATTCTTTAAATGGGTAGGGGACAGTAATAAATGGAACACACTGTACTAAATCCTCCTTTGAATGCCCATCATGCACACTGTAGTTGTAATATACTTTGTTTCAGGCCAGGCACTCTAAGGACACTGCTCTGTGTAAACTTGCAAATGATCTTCAGGTTGCCAAAGCTAAGAGTCACTTTTCTGTTCTAATTCTCATTGACCTATCCTCTGCATTTGACACTGTCAATCACTCCCTTCTTATTCAAATTCTATATGCAGGTGGGGTCCATAATCAAGTTGCGTTTTGGCTGGCTTCTTCTCTTTCTGATCATTCCTTTTTTGTCTCCCATGCTAATGACTCCTCTTCTCTTGTCCGGATTAGTGTGGAGGTGCCCCAAGGCTCTGTCCTTGGCCCCCGCCTGCTCTCCCTGTACACTCTATCCACTCCTGCGCTAATACCTGAAAGACAGACTCAAATTTCTAGCTGTCTTCTGGCAATCTTCTCGTGTATGGCCAAGTGCCAGCTCAAATTAAATCTTGCTGAAACAGAATTGATTATCTTCCCACCCAAACCTGGTCCCGCTCCTACCTTTTCCATTCTAGTGCATTGTGCCATCATCAACCCTGTAACCACAATACATTATCTTGGGGTGAGTTTTGACTCTGCTCTTTCCTTCTCTAAACACATCTCTTCCACTACCAAAACCTGTCAATTTTTCCTTTGCAACATTGCCAAGATCTGACCCTTTCTCTCTTGCTCCACTTCTAACACCTTCATGCATGTTCTTGTCCTATTCTGCCTGGACTACTGCAGTGTTCTTCTATCAGGCCTTCCAGCTTCCCAACTCACCCACTCCAGTCTATTCTAAATTCTGCTGCCAGAATTCTCTCCCTCTAACCCCAGAGGGGACAGTCATTCCCCCAATCTCGAATATTCTACTTTGAAAGTCAACAAGAAATTATGCTTGAAATGCCAAGGACATTTCTATGCTGTCTCCATTGTTCAAAACTTCCCCCAATAAATTTCAAGGAAATGCACAGGTTTTGTTTGAAAATAAGATGCCAGCATTTTTTGTATATGCAGATACATACACACTTAAGTAAATTTGTTTTTGAATGGGTATGCAGTTGCAATTCAGATTAAAGTTAACTGGAATGGACATTAATTCTTGCAGCAAATTTTGCAGCAATAAACGCTAATTCTGATCTCAGTGATTTTATTTGTCCTTTTGATAAGGCACCCTAACCTTATGCTTTACCTTTCAATCTACTCTTGCCTCTGCTTGTTTGATAGTCTAGAGCTGCCTCTGTGGTCATATTTCACAGCAGTATTCTGACAATCAGACAGCTGTAGATTTTTTTTGCCTCAATATCCTCAGGAAAAAGTTATATAAGGATAAAGTATAGTGTGGAGTCAGGAGAAAGGGTTACATGTTTTAAGATCTCTATTTTTCTTTTGCAAGAAAAATAAGGGAGTGTAAAGAGAAATACAGTTATCTGTATGTGGTAAAGTAAACAAGAGGCTTTGTATTAAACTACAACACATAAAATTCTTAAGTGCAAAATACAAAGTGATTTGCTAATCCTACTAAAAGAAGAAGACATTTTACAACTTTTAGAAAGGGAAGTAATCTTTGCTAGTGTACAACCTCTTGTTAAAAAAGGATTAACATTTTTCTAAAGCTGGGTTCACACGTGTGTATGACGCGCAGCACATCATACGCTCATGTAAAAAAAAAAAATACGGCTTAATGAAAGCCGATGATACTTACCTAGTTCCAGACACACAAGCGTATGATGCGCATATGCTGGGTCTGGAACGCTATGTGTCGCATTTTGTCCAGCGTATATATGCCGCGCCCAAAATGCGACACACAGGAAGTGCTGTGAATGCTGAGGGAGCATTCACACTGTCGCTGGTAAGTACAATTGAAAAATACGCCGGAGCATTTTTTTTTTTCTTCACACAAGTGTATGATGTGCTGTGCATCATACACTCGTGTGAACCCAGCCTTAAGTACCTCCTCCAGGGAGTTGTGGTCAATGATTCTTGCTCTGATTCATAAACTGTAATAAGTATAATTCCCTAGGGTTCTATTTTGGCACCATCATTGTATAAACTATTTCTATAAAAAAAAAACTTTCTGTGTTTAGGAAACTAATCAGCAAATTCCATTTAAAGAAGATAAATGTAAAGTCATACATACAATGGTTCATTGCTGGATCAATAAGAGCAAACTAAGTTTTTTTTGTATTGTAGGTAGAACTTGAAGGAATTGTGTCTTTTCTCACTTTCACTATGTAATTATTAAAGGTCACATGGTGCAATCCTGCAGAATAATTCTAGATTCTTCTTGATCTAACAAAACAAACCTACAAGTTTATAAAATTTTGTATGTTTGCTTCACTATAGGTTGAAATCCCCTAGTCAAAGTCTTTTTTAAATGCTCTCATAATCACTCACAAGTTAATTTCTCTTTAAGAATTAATTTTGGGAAAAAACTCAGGTTTGACAAACTTTGACAAGTTATTTCTACGGCTACTCGGTAGCCACAGCAGCTCACCAAGGACTGGCTCATTACGTTTAAGAGCTAAGGCCACTTTAGTATGACGAGCATCTTGGCAACCCTAGTAACTATCTTTCCACAATGGCCAATCCCATGGTAAGGAAGTTAGTATAAATGGCAGGTTCTCATTAACTTGAGAAGTCTATACAGGAAAACACAACATATAGGATAATGTCCAGGTAGTGAACACAGGACAACAAGTTAAGTGCATGCTGTAATATTGCTAAGGGCATTGCCCAATACAGGTTGTGTGAAATACACCAAGTGTTTTACAACATCTTTCTTCTATGATATCGTAATGAATATACTGCTGGTAAATTAATTACATGGGATTACCTGGAGGAAGCATATCTGCTTACTACTTACTATTTTTTGTTTATTTCTCAGAAATATTCTGCACAGATATGTAAGCTGAAATACATAATGTTGGGAATCAAATAATGGTCATAACAGAAAAAATTAGTAAATGACACACAATCAACTGGATATCAATATGAAATGCTACCCATATATTTATATACAGTATGTTAGTAGCATACAGAGGTTAAGATATACAACAATATATAATAAAAGACAGATAATTGAGTTTCAGACATAGCACCTAGCAGAACAGCAGGGTTCCAAATAAACTGGACATGAAGAGCTCAGTAATAACTTGACCAGTATAAGAAGCAGAATAAAAACAAGGATTCTCTGCTAGGAATAGTGTTAGAACCGTACTAGGAGCAGCCTTGCAGGAGCCCTGTGGTTGTTCTTACAAGCTGGTCTCCTAATCTAAGTGCCACTGAAGCCGTTGTTTGTCTATTTTCACTGTCTATTGAACTTGGCCTGTCAATCTGCTTGAGTTTCATCCCAACTTTGCTGCAATGGCTATCTCCATTCAATGTAAGAATCTTTATTTCAATCCTGACAAAGATCTAACTTAGGTATAGACATAACACAGAAATGGTATAACATTTACACAGGACTACCAAAGTCAATGGATAATCATCTGTAACCTATAAAATTCTTAGACATTTTACCTGACCGCCTCAGTTACATAATTGGTTATTCTCCTTTCTTCTATCTTCACCCATTATTGTGTAAATAGCAACTAAAAATAAAAAGCGAGTCCTTTTCACTGGTTGAAGGAGGACAATCACCCACTTAAAAAAATTTTTTTTTATAACTACTACTAAAAGGAGCCACTCATTTTGTGTTAATGTAAAGGATTTCTAAAGAAATCGCACTAGAAGAAAAAACAACTAGCCTTATGTGTGCAATAAAACTTGATTTCGACTTGGAATAAACGGAGTCTGGATATTTCTGTTTTTGTGATCTATTCTATTGTAGGTGATAAGAAATACACATGTGTCTACAAAAAATATATTTTAATTCCAACATTTTTTTCAAAGAATGGATTAGAAAACTGCAAATGTGCCAATAGTTTTGGCCAAATCTGCATAAGAGCTGGGAGAAATGCCTACAGAGCTAACAGCAAAGAATACTGAGTAGAAATAGAAGTCATTTCTAATAGTGCCATATAATCAGGAGTTTACACACTTTCAAGGGGTAAAATAAATAATTTTAGGAATATTATTTGTACATTATCTCTCACAATTAGCAAGCAGAGTTTAGATTTGTAAGAAACATTTTGATAATTTTCGCAAATGTTTCTTTAGAACTAAGAATCAGTTTACAGCAAAATTAGGAACATCAAGTCTGAATGAAATAACTTAAAGTAAAGACAGACATAAAAGTACAGAGACACTTTTATCTACATCCCTCTATGTCTGTGAAAATCTACTGCTTTCTGATCATTATTGGTTAGATAACCACCAATACAGTCCACTTTTGAAGAAGGAAATCACTGAAGTTGGAAAACATACACTTGTGTATATAACCCACTGGATAACCTTATCAAGCAAAACAGAATTGATATCTTTGCAACATGAAACCACCAAATGCATTTTCCTTGAAATAAAAAGGTAGGCATTTTTGTTGTCATAGCAACCCATCTACTGGCTTTATCTTTTCAAGGATATCTGTTGTATTTCCAAATGAAATGACTTATTGGACATCATTTCATTCTAAGTTCACACGAACACCTGTTCCCTCATGTTCCTGTTTATGACAGTAGAAAAAAAAATAAGAGCAAGTCGATTAAAAAATGCTAAATAGAGTGGTTTTAATATTGAACTATACTTTGTCAAACTGGCAGTGGTCAAGCAAATGTGTGGATTTGTAACTATTTGCCACTTCTCCAACTTTGCATATTCACAAGATCATTTTTTTTAGCAACATGGCAAATTCACTCGCACTTCGTTAAATTACGTTGACGATGTGTTTGCACACCACTTGGTATCTTTTCTCAGTGAATGCTACAAAACACTTGATGGGATATTTATAAAATCAAAAAGGTTTCTAATCACTTAAAGCTGGAGAAACTGCGTTTTTTTTTTTGTTAACGATTGTATCATCTATTTATTTTATGTTTTGTGATGGTTTATAAATCAAAGAAAAGCTTTATACATATATCCTCCAAAAGATATAGAAAACGTGGCAACATAGATCCATGAATTGTCTACCAATGAAATTAATGTAAAAAAAATAATTTAGCCAATTACTCTTAGCAACAATACTAACAAATAAAATGCATCAAATTTGTGACATTGTCCTTTCTTCTTTTAATGTATTCATATTGCATATAATATGTTGCCAGTAATATAGACATAAATAGTTAAAGTGAGATTGTCTGCTTTAAACAAATCCATGTGAATATGATATCACTTCCCTTGTTCTGTAAGGAATTCACTATTATACACCAATGCTACTAGTCACCTTTGATCAGAAAACATTTCAAAACAATTTGCTCCATTGCTGTAACCATATGTAGTTTAGTGGTTTTGCAGAACTGGCCTATGGGTAAATTTGTTGCTATGTATGGTGAATTTACCTCAGCAGGGGAATTCACTTTTACATTAATAACCCCCTTCTGTATTAATGGACATTTTTAATACATCCAGAGGTGTAGTCTGTGAATGTTGATAACATTTATCTCACTTTGAATAAAGTCAAATTTAACGTATATTTATTTATATAAACAAAAAGATAGCACTTAGAAATAATAAAAAATATACAATCAAGAAAAAGTCTAATAGTATGCAGCTGTTCCAACCAAGTAGATGATCACATACCACCCGAAATTCAAATTGAAACCAACAGATTCCATATATTTATTTATATTTGATTCTATCAATTTAGTTTTGTAAGTTATTTATTTATATTTTTAGGAGTGTTAAAATCAGATTAGGAATCATTGGCAGTAGAGTGCTTTTAGCATGGGGTTGCCCATTTTTTGACAAAGAAAAGTTTACTGGCTGACTGGGACCTCTTGGTTTAGTGAACTGACTGGCATTATCAGATTAGCCTGTTTTTCTGTATTATGCTTCTAATGCCATCCCGTATATAATCAGACAACTGGCATAGAAAGTGCTGATGACCTTAAAGCACACATATTTAATTTATACTTTTTGCTTTAAAACTGGGCTATCCCCAACACCAAACCATGTCTCTATTCCTGCTCTTTTAATTCATTACTTGCAATATTATATTTCCTTTACAGAGCTGGTATTAAAATACAAAGCAATCTAACATATTGTATGTTTTCCTTCATAATTTTAAAAGCTGAAAACGCATTTAGGATTCTATTTGCAGGTGGGTGCAGTTTGCCTTTCCAAGTTTTCACACATTTTATTTTATGGAAGTCAACCAATGTTAAGTACAACACCTTTCTTGGTAGGTTTTTTGCGTGCAGTTAACCAAAAGAGAAAAAAACTAAAATACCCAAGATCACAGATGTTTGGCTATTTTTCCTCTACTTCCAAAGGGTGAATAAATGTGATTTTGTTCCATAGTCAGTAGACAACCTGCCAGTTATTTCTTATAAGTACTGCTGATCCATGGTATATTTTATTTCCATCTGAGATTCTTGGCGTTACAATAGTATTATATGCTTTGCATTTGCAAGCAGCATCTGCAAACTGAATCAATGTATTAAAACTTAAATTAACAATTCCATTTACATTTTCTGGTGAAGGAGAATTCTTTGAAAAACAATCTGCTAGTCACTTTAGAAATGAAAGCAAAAATAAACAAATACTGCAAAAACTCAAAAATGACAGGGCTGCCAACAGCAACATATAGAGGGTAATACTATAAGGGGGTTATTGGCTAAAGTCCGAATTGTTGCATTAAGGTGTGAATTCACCATCTAAAGACAGTCGCAATATACAGCTATTAACGGAATAGCGACTTTATTATAAGAATATTGTCGCCGTTGCGAATTTACTATGGGAAAATTGTTGCAGTTGCAGATTTGTTATGGGTATCTGCTGTTTGAGAATTCCACAGTCGAATTCTCACTTTAGCCAATAACCCCCTGAGATGCCATGTAAGTTTAGGAAACCAAGAGGGTCCAACCAACCATTCAGGTTCTTTTAATATTCTACCTATAAGAGTCAAAGTAGAACCCTGAATTGTAAATATATTGGCATACGGATAGAAGGGATTCAATTAATATTGAAATGTACAGTTGCAAAATTATAAAGCACTAACAAAGCCACTATTTACAAAACTGGTTGGATGATTGAATGTTTACTACATTATGATTATAACAATTGTATAAACCCCCAACATAACCCACAGTGCTGTAAAAAGGTACACTTGGGACAACAAATTACTGAAAGGCAAAATGGGGTCAGAGCAATGATCAAATGCCTTCTTCTTACCCAATTATTGCCTAGAAGTGTATTTAAATGAAAGAAATTCAGCGACCATTTTTTTGTTTTCTAGAAGGGTATTTAATTAGGAATCAATACTGTCCAATAAAACCCTCACACCAGCTTATATTTGAGAAAACCACCACTGGATACTTTTTTGACCCTTAAGGTAAGCCAGTGTGCGTCTCTGTAATATGTTAACCACATGGAGGTCAGTTGCCATCTAAACTCAAAACCAAATATAGATCCAATCTAGAACTAAACAAAAATAAGCTGTCAGCAGACTAGAGGCACAACCCTTGACATTTTATGTGCAAGTTACACTATTGTATTTCCATAAAATACTCTAAATGGAACTGGCACACTCCTAGTGGTAAAAAAAAATCACCAGAGCAATATATAGACTAAGGGGGGAATTCTGGATAGTGCGAAGTGAGTTGTGGGGTCTTCTCCTCACTTCGCACTGACTGATATGCGCTCGCTGATGTCCTGCATGTGAACATCAGCGAGCGCTTTAGAGGGATTCCAGTCTCCGCGAGACCAAAAGAGTTGCCTCGCCGAGACTGGAATCCCTTTAAAGCGCTCACTGATGTCTGCGTGCAGGACATCAGTGAGCGCATATCAGTCAGTGCGAAGTGAGGAGAAGACTCCGCACCTCACTTCACACTATCCTGAATTCCTCCCTTAGCCTTGTAAGGTATCTTGTATCAATCAACTGATAGTAAATATACCCATACTCCATAGAAATAGTAAATGCCTATAGCATTAGCCTTACAAAAATAAAGAAGGAAAAATAGTGTGATTCATTTTTTATTGTGTGTGTTAAAGAAAATGATGGGTACTCACAAACAAAGATGTCATCCAACAACTTCCCAGTTTCATGCTGATTGGATGAATGGTGTAGTAATGCATAAAAGACACACACACACACACATACACATATACATTTATTTTTATATATATAGATATAGTTATAACATATTTCTATATATTTTTATAATATCTGCATGATTCTATTGTCTTCTAGACAATGGGCAGGTGAGTTTGGATGCAAAGGAACTAATCAGTACATTAGAGCTGCCATTTTCTAATGAACTTTTGCCTCATAGGAACATAATCCCCTATGATTAAACCTTATATTGTGTAAAATGTGTATAACTGTTTCCTACCCTTGCTACTTTACCTCTGGTTGCATTTTAAATAATAATTTAACTCAGAATTGCTTTGAATGTGTTTGGAGGTTTACATAATCTACTATTACATAAGGAGTCAGGTTGGATTAAAAAATGAATATTCTGACCCCTATGGACTTAATATGTATTAGAAACTAAAGTGCATTTCTAGGAAATAGCAATAAGTACTTACCAATGTAATATTTTTCTATCTACTTGCTGCTACATTAGCTCTTATACTGTATGTGAGTTGTTACAGAGGCTGATATTTACAGATGAAATCAGATCCTTAACATATACTTATCGACACTAAGTTAATTTTGTACTATGGGTTAATGGTCATTTCATAACTGATACTATATAGTCTTTATGTAGTCTATTTGCCCCATTGTCCCTTATCCCTACTCACCAAGGAGAATTATTTTTCCCACTAATTTTCTCATGAATCTGTCCAAAAAGGTTTATTTTTTCAATTTCTTTCTTGTTCTGTGTGCATCTTTTGGCTGACTATTGTTTAATTTGGCTTTTTCATTGTTGTTGGAATTTTTTGTCCAAACGCTTATGATAGATATGATGACTATGCCAGATATGTAAGATAAACAGGCCTAACAATGGACAAGGAAAAGCATGTTCTCAGTTTTAGGTGGACCTGATATGATTTGTAAACAGCTGCACTATCTGTACTATGTGCCAAATTGTTTAGAATAATAATGGTTGATTGTCTGAGGCTTAATCATTTATTAATTGTAAAACCAACTTTATAGAGTATGTTATTTGTTCTTGATATAAATATAATATCGCAAAACTAATCTTTGTTTGCATCTGTTGATTAATACGACCACCAGGGCTTTTTTGTGACGGTACGCGCCGGTACGGCGTACCGGAAAATCTCTGACAGTCTCTTTCAAATACTATCTTAACTCATTTCACTCAAACTTCTTCCGTCCTGCAGCAGATAGCGAACAAAAGAAACTTGTCATCCAATCACTGCTTAGTTAGGACCCGTCTCCAGCCAAAATCAGGCTGCCCTTATCAATCCCGCCCGAAGGCTCAGACTGCAGTAGAGGCGTACAGTGCATTGGCTGGAGTTCCACCTATGTGTAGGTGTGCCAAGGAAGTGACTCTGTGAGGTGCAAATCCTGGGTAAATGGCAGTAGGACTGGCAGGATCAGCTGCAACCCCTCCGTGCCCCCGCCCTGGCGCTCACCCCCCTGGTGTGCACCCTCCCCCCGACATCCCCCCGTGTACCGGAAAATATTTCTTTACAAAAAAAGCACTGACGATCACTCTATCCTAACTTCTATAAGTTAGGATAGAATGATCATGTTAGTCAACAGATGCAAGAAAATGACTATTTCAGTACTTGGGGGGATTATTCACTAAAGTCCAAATTGTTGTGTATAGGTGGGAATTAGCCAGATAAAGACATGACAATAGGCTGCTACTGTTTCAATCGCATATTTATAATGAAAAAATTGTCATAGTCGCAACTTTATTATGGGAAAATTGTCGCAATCTTAGCATTAAAAAAATGTCACGACTTTACAATGGGGAAATTGTCACAGAGTTTCTATGTGAATCAAATTTGCTATGGGAATTGACAGTCGAATTCGCAACTTAGTGAATAACTCCCTTGGTGATTCCTTTTTTTATTGGACTAACAGTCAGTTTAGATAGAAAAGCTTTTAAGAGGTCTGTTCTCCCTTTATCCAGGCTCAAGCAATACTGAATTTAGAAATTAGAAGTGAGTTACAAAGCCATAAAAACAGTCAAAAAGACATTATACTAAAATAAACATATCTAAATTAGATAAATAACATAAATATCTAAATTCAGTATTGCTTGAGACTGGAGAAAGGGAGGACAGACCCCTTGAAGGCTTATATAGGTGCAAATTCGCCAGATAAGGACTGCTATTGTCGCAGTCACACATTTATAATGAGAATATTGTCACAGTCGCGACTTTATTATGGGAAAATTGTCGCAATCTTAACTTTAAAAAATTGTCATGACTTTACAATGAGTAAATTGTCACACATTTGCTATGGGAATCCGCTGTTTGAGAATTCGCCAGTCGAATTCCCACCATAGTGAATAAATCCCCTTGTCTGTGTAAAACTTCTTGGTCCCGCCCCGTTCTTACAAAATACTCCCTACTTTACTTTGAAGGACAAATTACACCTGAAAAAAAATCCCATTTGGACAAGCATGACAGTAACTGTGAATCCCATTGTTTTCTATGGAGGTTTTGATAATACATATTCATTTAGTAGAACCCAAAACCTAATTTCAAAGTTAGATTTTATAATTTTTCGAAGCATGTATTGAATGTATAGTGATTGTAAAGGCATTTGGGGCATAATCATTTTTTGGTGTAACTGTTATTTTAACTCCACTCTATTTTGCTTTAACTGATCCCAAAATACTCCTTGTTCATTCTCTCCAAATAACACCGCCTCCAGCATAACATGAACCTCATCATCAAGTTCCAGTTCTACAGGTTACTGATTCACACCAATGTTGCCAAGTTAGTAGACCAGGTGGGTTTAGACTGATATTGAACAGAATGTGTGGGGTGTATAATTTTTATTGTTAAATACCTGTTCATACATAAGCTGAATTCTCTGTTACCGCACAGTCTTGATGCTACATTAGGCTTAGCTGCATTTATATTCGTTTTTGTGACTTTATCAAATAAGCAGTTATTTCATAGACATTTAGTATTTTATACATCTCATTTTTGTACTGTATATACACAATGGAAAATGCAATGTATTTAATGCTGATCATACTAACAAAAACATTGTCTACAGGGGACTGTTAATTGTGTTGTACCAATCACCTTTTCATTCCCTCTGCAAGCATAATACTGCATGCTTCAATGGGTAAATCCTTCCTTTGCAAAGAATAGCATAGTAACTTGTAGAAATTATTTATTTTGGTAAACTAGACATTTCCCAAATAACTTTTTTTTTCTTCAACAAAATATACTGGACACTGTAGTCCACCAATGGTATAACTCTCCTGTACAGTATAGTTGATGTAGCTGTGTAATCATTTGACATGTGTTTTTCATTATTTGTGGTCTAGGCTGCCTGCTGTGTTTACTTGATTAGTACTAGCCACACCCCTGCAGTTCCCTATGCCTATAGAAACACTACAGGTGCACTGGGAGGTGATTTTTTTTTTTTTTTTTTGAATAGCCAATACTACAATTACCTCTGGGAAACACACTGAGGATTTTTGAAAGCAAACTTTTAACTCTTTAACGTAAGTAACTAATTTCTGTACTAGTTTATGAAAAATACTGCACTATAACGTTTATTTTGGACACTGAGATTTGTGATGGATAATGATTTTATGAGTGTGGGTTTGTATTGCATCAACATTAAGTGACACGCGGTGACTAAATAATTGTCTTATTGTTTAATTTTAAAAGAAATGGTTTGACAACCATAATAGTGAATCTTCCTAAATGAAGTTTAGAAAAACAATTTTTCCTAAGGTGATCTGTTCATGATTGATCTACCTCTATCACTTGTATTAGGTGCTATAAAGGTAACATTTGAAGGGGAAAGGAATAGACTAGAAATCATTTGCCTAGTGTGCCAACAGCAGTGTAAAGTAATGCCTAGTAGATAAACTCTTTATCCACCAGCAGTTTACCATTGCTTTTCATGTCATTTAATACCTGTAAAATAAAATGCCTAGATTTAACATGCCAACGTTCTCCTTTAAATGAACAGTATCACAATATATAAAAATGCCTTGATGCATTTACTGAATACTTAATCTGTGCTACCAAAAACTCTGAATTGTGTCTAGAACATAACAATATCTTTCTTTTTAACATTTAAAAAATTGGCTTTCAGGCACACTTCCTGAATATGTATCATCTAAGGCAGTGGTCAACCTACTAGATCAGGGACTAATTTTTCTGTTCCCCGATCCAGCAAAGGTTTGACAGCGGGGTGGGTTGCACAAAGAATGCAAGCCTGGCGTTTGGGAACCCTTGAACTAAGGCACCATAGAAAACAATTAGACTGGGTAAAGTCTATTTAACAACATGGCTGCTATCAGTAAAGATAAATATACAGGAAAAATGCTATAATATTAAAGTGGACCTGTCAGGTCCACTTAAGACTGTTTTTAAGAAACAGGGGGTTGTTTTAGCCGAATGCTAAAACAATGCTAGACTTGAATATCAAGTTGGAGGGGCGGAGCTAAAAGTATGATTGACATAACTCCTCCAATCAAATCCCTGATAGATTATTATTTAAGGGATCTGACTGGAGGAACTTTAGTGTCAATCATTCTTTTAGCCCCACCCCTCCAATTTGAGATTCAAGTCTGGCATTGGGGCAGTAAAGAAGCAGGGAGTTTGCTTGTATTACTGCAGTCATAGTTGAATGCTTTTAGCATTCAGCTAAGACAAATCCCTGCTTCTTAAAAACAATCTTTTAATTGGACCTGTCAGGTCCACTTTAATGCATTTAAATTCCCTTTACAAGTGCTATATTTTAATAACTGCCATGCTAATCCAAATGGAAATTTTTATCTTTTTGATTATGGGTCATTTAAAGAACATAAAAAATGTTGTGTACAAGGCTGTACTGAAATCTGTTCATACCTGCATTAGTTATATTTCATAAGTGTCCATCTTTAAAGGCAAAGTTGCATACATGTTAATGTATTCAGTGTATGTACAAGTTCGACTACAAATTTGTAATAAACTCCAGTTCATGCTGTGTACTGCTGTAGCCATATGGTATGCAGCTAAACTGATTACCATGCAGCTGCAATGGATGCGGAATTCTATCTCTTTAACACCACACTGCTCTAAAGTATCAATGCTTCAAGGTTGATATTGCGTTAACTGTTCACTGCAGACAATGTATGTAGTATAGTCTGAAGTGTGCCTCTAAGAAATCTAATGATCAACCCTTTACCACTGAGATATTGCTTGCGTCTAAACAAATTAAAGGAAAACCTATTACTGTATGTATTATAAGCCAAAATCTACTTTAAAAATAACTGTGTAAAGCTGCTCTGCAATCTATGCAACCTTTAATTTATTGACATACTTCTTTCTGACATGTATGCAATTAAATTGCCCCCTCATCCATTTAAAATCAAACACATGCTGCAGTGCTGATTTGAAGTCCATTCAGATGCATGCTACATGTACATATGTTATAAGCAGCCATGCAGCATGCATTATGGCTAATTTTGATTCCGCACTGCAGCTTGTACATGATACATGTTTGGTTTTAAAGGGATGAGCTGGCAACCCTACCTATAAGTTAAATCAGTGATTTTCAACCTTTTTTGAGCCGCGGCACATTTTTTACATTTACAAAATC
>WMED01013441.1:0-14413 GCA_019650415.1 Pipa parva | reverse complement strand
TTGCTTCTACTGTACTTTACACTAAGTAACTTCCAAGAACGATCTTACTCTAATATCAGGAATACTCTCACATCTAGCACACTGGTTATTTTTCTTTAGTTAAAGACATCTGGAATGAATTACATTCTCCAAGTCAATTAAAAATAAATATATAAAGAATTCTGTGTTTCTTACTGGGTTAACATTAAAGAAAAAAAAAAAAATATATATATATATATATATCACTATCAGATGTTTTGGATGCATGAAACAAACAGATGGACTGTAACCTTCCCCCCAGTAAAGTAAAAACTACAGTGATGATCTTAAATGATTTTTTATTTGTTTTAGTTTACTGTAACTCCTAAACTGAAAAATTCTTTTTTTCTCTACCACCACCTTCAAATGCTAAGTCGTCTTTCTTGAAGTGCCAACGCAAACTGTCTTAATCAGCTCGGGGTACTCTAATAACCTTATCCAGCCAACTCACCGCTTGATTCTTCCTGTACATTTTAAGAGTAGTGGTGATTTCTTGAATGGATATCAAATATAAAACAAGCTTACAGTGAAGTCAACTTTGACTGCCAGACCTTGGAACAGAAAGTCCCTGTATACCTTAAGCAACATCCAACAATTGATTAAATTCATACTACCATCCATATCGTTTCTTTATTAATAATTTCCATACAATTGCGCTCGGAAATAGAATTATGCTGTTGTTTTGTCTATAAAAGAATCCTTTTTAACGAAAAACAAACCAAAAATGTCACAATGACATTTTTGTAATTTTGGTTATATTAGCATTGCACAGATTTCTTAACTCAATCCTTAACTAATTAATCATATGGTCTCACTGAGCGGCAGAGACAGAAACAAAACAATACAAGATAAAACTTCTGTGACCTTTAGTATATCACTGATTTCCTGTGTTTAGCTAGCATGCCAGTGAACCCATAATTGTAAAGGGTATGAAAAGTTTGAAAAAAAACAAAACATTATATTGGACATGTAAACATATAGAAATCCAACTTAAACATTAAAATGTTAAAAGGATTTTGGGATCAGTAGTGCTTGCCTCTTGTTTAAACAGCCCTGTTCCCCTCCCATTCTGTGTACAGGCTCCTCCTGTGCAGTGTCAATAAGCCCTGCTCCAAATGACATCATAGAACTATACAGAAAGAGTAGAATCCCTTTCCCTTCTCCTTATTTACAACCTGTAGCTATCCTTGAGCATGCACAGATGAAAGCTGTTTGACTGCCTTTGTGGTTGGCTGGGGAGAGAGGAATTCCGGGAAAGGAGGGGCATGGCTCCATTCATAAGCGAACTCATTCACAGGGACAAAGCAGTTATAGATATTAAGCTCTGCTGAATTAAGAGGTGAGTCAGGAGTTTCTTAATTGCTATATTGCTTGACAATCGTTAAATGGGACTTTCTTTATAGACAGGGTATACATTCCCTTTCAGCAAGTTACATTAATGGCCCCACACATGCTTTTGCACAAATCAGTGTATGGGTACCAGTTGTGTGTCACCACCAGTGGATAAACACAAAATTTGGGTTCCATAACTTCTTCAAATAACTCACTATCCAGAAATGATCCAAGGTATGATGAATGGACAACTCCATGGGGAAGCATATTTCACAAAGAATGGATGATACGTTGTATAAATTCTTGCAGGAGTCTCTAGAGAAAGTCCTACATTGGCTAATGATATTACGTGGTAGGAATTAAATCCCCTTCCCTGAAGGACCTTCATTCTAATACTTTTTGTTGAAACATAAGCTATTACTCTACACTGGTACAAATGAGAGAGTCTGCATGCTTCAAAAAAGAGAATTATTGTAAGAGCTTTCCACATAACAAAGGCCTTATTGCTCAGGAGATTGTATAATCAGTTTGATTATTTGAGTTGAAGGCAACTGAACTAAATATGAAATGAATTTATAAATATAAATACTTGATCAAAATATACAATACAGCATTCTTTGTCTCAAGTATGCACATGTCTTTTAATGCCAGACTCTAAGGTCTGTGAAGATGTCCCTTGCATTAGAACAATTTATCTTTGTATAACAACAAAGACACAAATGCAAGTATTAATTAATTGCACACATATTTCCAGATGAATTAGACGTACTGTGAATCAATAAATATCCAAAATGATCTCTGCTGCATCTCTGAAGGCGTTCTTAGCTAGTTTGATGAAAGAACAGTAAAGGAGTGGTTTAAATGTGACTTGTTGCATTGTCATTGTCAATGCTGTCATTGAAATGGAGATGAGGTTGCAATATGCCAAATTTCAAACAGGTATGTGTGTTTATCAATTAATGTTAAATTATAAACCTCACACATGGAGCAGGTTCTCCAGTCTTTTCTCTGTGAAAGACCATATTTGACTCTTCACCAGCAACTATTTTCACTGTAACTTTTTAACCAAGATTTTGTAACAGAGGTTCATTGTTTCCACCAGGATTTTTCTTTTTTTTTGACCTAGTGTTGTAAATATCTAAATCTCTTTTATTTTCTTTCTTTCCCGGTGGCTTTTCACTTAAAACTCTTGACCTTGAATAAAGTAATATTTTCCTTGGGACAGTTGTTAAATGCTAATCAGAAAATCCCCTTGGAAATTGTCACAAAACTTGACAAACTGAATCAAAATCTAAAAAAAGAATACAATTCTTCTAAGAAATAATTTTTTAAAAAAAGTATACGAAAACACTTTCAATTAAGATTTTATTTATCTGAATTTTGTCTTTTACATTTTTTTCCTAACAAGTAAAAAAAAAAAAAAAGGGGATAAACTATGGGTGAACCAAATCTAAATTAGTAAAAATAATAGAAAATTAGTAAAAGGGAGACACAAATTGAAATTATTAGTAAATATGCCCCAAGCTTGAGGGCACATAATGGGTTAAGAAGGCACACTAATGAAACATCAAGGGGCGAAGTTTATTAAACTCGGAAAAGCCATTTTCGCTTTTCTGAGTTTAAAAATTCGGGAGAACAATTTGCAGTTTCTTATGGTAAGTTTCACGAAATTTTCCTCGATCGAAACTTGCCGTGAGAAACTTTTTTTTATTGAATATACTGTATGAATGGAAAGGCAGCTATATTATATGGCAACCCTTTCCATGGATATTTTCAATAAAAAAAAAAGTTTCTCACAGCAAGTATCGATCGAGGCAAATCTCGTGAAACTTACCGCGAGAAACTTCACACTGTTCTCCCAATTAAACTCAGAAAAGCTGAATTTTCCCCCTTACAATCTGCAGAGAAAACAATTGTAAGAAAATAAGAGAAATAGCAAAGGTAGATTCTTTCCGGACAATAATTCCCTCACCTGAGCCTCACCAGTTGTGGAGATTTAATTAGTATTTTTTGATGCCATTATCCTTTAAGTTCCTGTGAAAAATGTGCCTGCCGAGTGATTCTCCTCATTATTCTGTGGCTCTCTCAAGCAGGACCATTATTCCTTATTACATACATTCAGCTTGCCACCTATTCAAACGAATGGCAGAACAAGTGTGCAGTAAATATTCACAGTTGCCTCTTCGTCATCTATATGTGCCACTAATTAGAATATTTACTGGGTCATATAAATAAATTATCACAATCAAGTAAACATATCCTCAGAAATAAATTTGTTTTATGAGAGAGTGTAGTTTAATGTAAGAGGTGCGTCTGATGTAGTCCTTCTTTCTGCAAATAGAAAAGAAAAAGCCAATGTAATTGCTCCTCTGTAAGCATAGCGTTGTAGCATTGCATTAGTTAACTGGAAGAGATTTTAGTAGTTATTTTAACATGATTAGATGCAGGGTTGTTGTTTTTTTTATGTAATTTTATCTTCTTTGTTTTACAGATTTTGGTGGGGTCAGTTTACACCGAGAATCCTGTATGATTATTAAGTTCATTTAAACATATTGTCATTCAGCATCCATTTGGAGCACACAGGCAACTTGAGTGGCTACTCTCGGAAAGGTCTTTAGGTCCACAAGTAATCTTGTTTGCGTGAGAAGCATTGAATTTTTCTACTCCATTAGAGTATGCAACATCAGTATAATGACTGCCTGATGAGCAGATAGCCAAAAACAATTATAAACTAGATTATTCCCTGTCAAATATTCTATGGGTTTCATCAAAGGGTCAAGATATTTCTTACAGAAGTGATAAGGTTAAACAATGCAGAAGTCTATCAAAGTCAACCTCTTGTAGAACCTCTTTGTGTTTAGTGGGACCAAAGAATAATGATCTGCTTTTTTTTTTCCTTAGCCATCACTTGTGTTGGTTATGTTCTTCTGTCAAACCACTGCTGCAATAAAAAGGTGTGCATTCATTTCTAAAGAAGCTCTATAGTATGCATAAGAAATTCTTACGAAGTAGCAAAATGTGAGAATTTGTAATATTAAGTGGAGATTTTAGTTCATTTAATATCCAATAATCCATTCCTTTGCCTTTCCTGAACTATCCTACTCCAGGGCTGAGGTTTAAGCTAGTCGGGTTGAGTCTACCTTTAATAAATATAAGGGAAGACACAACAGAGCAGATAGTTATGTGCATTGTGCTTGTAATTGCCATTGGAAGCTTTCCCAAATAATAAACATTATCTGCCAGTTTAGCATGGGTTGCCTGGAGTATATATGGGGTACATGGGTTACATTCTCATTCTATACTTTTAAATGAAGGTGTGTTGCTTTGGAATGCTCTCTGGCTCTAATTATATTGAGAGATTGCAGAAAACATTACTACCTCCAAACATAGGCCTGGGTGCCAGGACGTCTTTAGAAGAACAGAGCAGAAAACACAATACCTTTTAATATTAAAATCAATCCTTCTCCATAAAACTGTAACAATATCCAGGACAGGACTTTGTTAATCCAATAAAGGAAAAAATGATTATGGGATGAATTATAGTTACATTGAGGGTTTCATTGCATTATCAAACTGTTAATCCTGCAAGGTTCCCTTATTCAAATAGATTTAAAGGGGAACTAAAGGTTTGTATGGCATAAGGGTAATTCACAGGGGGAGAGAGACAAAATAATTGCCCGCCACTGTCTCCTGCTCTCTGTAAAAGCTTATCATTTTTTCATCCAGTGCAGCGCTGCAGTCCTTTTCACTTCTTGTTTCCTCTTCAAAATCACACAGTTGAACAAGTGTAGAAGCAATATTTGGTCAGAATTCTGCTTTTGTGCTTGCTTGACTCAATGATGTTGAAGAGGAATCAGGAAGTGAAGAGGATTGCAAAGCTGCAGTTACCCAAAAGAAGACTGACATTTACAGAGAGCAGGAGGCAGCACTGGAATTTCTCTCTTACTTCCTTTCTCTCTTAACACTTGCTCGGTTCTCCTAGAAAACAATTCATAAAGGGATCTTTAGCTAACAATACACAAGCCAATTCCTCCAATTATTATTTACATTGATCAGATGCACATCAATTAACCCACAGAGTGTTAATTTATTTATTCTTTTGAAAAGGAAAATGTATCAATTTGTTGACCAATTGAACAATCAACGCAATCAATCAGTGTTTTTTTGCTTCTGATCTTTAATCACCTGCACACAAAAAGATTTCCAAAAGATTTGGTTAAAATGAGTTTTGAATGTTCTTTCTTTGTTTAACACTTTGTCTCACTGTTGCTGTCTAGAAACAGAGTGGTTGCCTCTTGTCAGTCTGTATGTTCTTTTCAGCCTTTACTCTGTTTTATGTGTCCTTTTAACTTACATATTGTCACTGTTGGTGTTGAATCCTAGCTGCTACCACAGCAGAAAGTTTGACCCAAAAATGCATCAGTCAACACCAGGGGTTGCTGGTCTCTCTTGACATTCTTTAGTGGTGGTCCCGGGCTTCCTAGCTTCCTGTCTCTGAGTCCCATCCTATTGCCACTGTAAAATGACAATGTACTAGGAGACCTATTGCTGTGTGGAATAATTTATAATACCCAATTGTTATGTGGGCACTACACCAAGGGACCAATGTTCCCCCTGATTTTTGGCTCACTTTACCTTCATTCATAAGTATGGTTCAGCACTGTTAACAATAAGATACCTAATGAAAAATCCATGGGTTAAAACAAGACAGGATAAGAGAAGGGGACTTTAAAGAAGGTTAGAAGTAGGTGTGTGGTTCTGACACTAAAGAACAGTAGTCTGAAGCCAAAAAACATAACAGCTCAGAAACTTTTAAAAGTTTTAATCTTTTTTTAATTTTACCTGTTACAACATGCAAATACAACAAACAGAAGAAAATAATAACAAAAATAATATAATATATAAATCAAAGTTACATTGATAAATAACCTTTATTCTTTTTTTTCATTTGTCAATCAAGAGCCACAACAAGGAGGCCCAAGAGCCACATGCGGCTCCAGAGCCATGGTTTACCTTCCCCTGGGCTACACAATGCAACTTTAACTTTATAAAGTAGACAACACATTCTCTAATGTAATTTCCCAGTGTATAACAATTTAATTTGTGCTCTACAAAACAGCACAATTGTTTTAAGTATGCTTCTGTGTTATGAGGATACAAATGCAAGGCTTTATCTTGATGAAATTATTCTAAGCTATGGGATTCCAACCTGTCTTGCTTTTCCTTCAGCAATATTTTTATTTTTACATTACAAATGACTGGCACAGAGGCATGTCTTTTTGTCTGGTCATGGAAAAAGTTGCACAAGCGATCTTTACTATGCTATAACTGTCAAATGGATCTCTAAAGGATTTTTATGTGACAAATTTAGAGTAACAGGCTTTAAAATACTAACTTTTTTTTTGTTTTAATGGAAGATTTCATTGGACACTGCCGAGCAGATTTCTATTAATCGCAAACAAAATGCCCTTCTGGATTCTTAGGTACTTTTAAAGCAGAAAGGCTTGTCAGCACTATAAGGAGGCAAATAATGACGTTAATTTTGATCTTTCTGATTCATTTTGGTGTTATTTCCCACTTTATTTTTGTATTGGCTGGATTTTTCAATCCCGCTGATTTATAAAGGAGCTATATTTGTGATTGCCATACCCCTTTATTGCAGATTGATATTGATGGCCTTTATTAAACGTGAAAACCTACTCAACTGAGGCAAAATAACTGGACCTAATCCACAGGGAATAATGGGTTTTCATCAGCCTAAAGCCAGGGAACACTTTTCACAGACAGAACAAGCTTTAAAAATTGGCAAAGTGATATCGATACTGTATATTGATGATATTTCACCAGTTTAAACTGGTCTAAAAACTTTTAGGACTTTTAGAAACAACCCTCTAATATTGAGAGGGCACATCTAAAAATTCTATTTTATAATCTGACAATACCTCCTGTTATACAGGACGTGGTTCCATATGAATTGTTACTTTTTTTTACATTAATGCAGATATCTTAAAAATCCTTTCAGGCAATTTGCCTCCTAATCTATAAAGGAATACATTAAAATGAAAAGTCTGATTTAATCATACTGCACCTACGTTCAATCCTGATTAAATTCAATCTTTTCTAACTTCCAGATGTCAAAAAACCCAGATAAAGATCAATTTTACCTAACGCCCTCAATTTGGTGGACTTACTAATGGAATAATTAGTGTTTCTCATTGTCTAATAATCTGGGGAGTTCCATCACATAAAACAATTCCATCCTGGAGGTAAGCAGCTAATAACGTGTTAATCAAGTAGATATAGTAGAAATAGTAGACTCTTAATCGTACATTGCTTATGTAAATCTCATTATAAAATCTCATAACAAGAAACATATAGATGTTGGTCAGTAGCGTTTCCACTTTCATCCCCTCTGTTTTAATGCAGACATTCATTCATTGTATTTGCCTCATACATCCAGCCCTCAACAAATGATTCTTTGTCATCAACACAAAGGACAACAACTCAGAGCTGTAAGAAAAAAAAAATTGGAAACTATGGGGCATTATGACTAATTGCAATGCAGAATATATCTATGAGGCTATAAACCTATATTAAAAGACAATGGTGTAGGGAAAGAAAATCAGTTGAATTAAAGCAGTCCTCACGTAACCCCATGAAGACTCAAATAGACAACAAGAACTCTATTGATACAATTAAAAAAAAATGTAGTTCCATCCGTACAGTGTATAGCGAGGATGACCACGCAGCTCCCTTTAATAATATAGTGTTTCTTTTCATTCTTACTTAAATCATAAAGCAAAGCCATATCAGTTATTCTCTCTGATATTATTCAAGCCAAAACATGTGACTC
Source organism: Pipa parva (assembly GCA_019650415.1). Classification (NCBI taxonomy): domain Eukaryota; kingdom Metazoa; phylum Chordata; class Amphibia; order Anura; family Pipidae; genus Pipa; species Pipa parva. Next base: position 6,210 of record WMED01013441.1, on the reverse strand, counting down.
AAAGGAGAGCGAGAGAATGTATTATACATATTGATCTTTCAGTACCCTCTTAATGTCTTCTCCATAGAATGGGTGCATCATTTTTCATTCTACATATTTATGTACTAATATATTCTAGATAGGATTCTGAGAACAAGTGTATTGTCATTGGATTGTAATATCTTTTACATAAATAAAATAATTGCTTTATCTATAGGATTTTAATCTAATTAATGTGACATAATTTACATAATTAGCAATCTCATTTTTGTTATCACATGACCACATTGGGTCCTTTGTAGATGAGCTAATTGGAATCAGACTCATTAATACCTATGGGGGAAAAAACTAAGCAGCTTGTGTGGTTTAGCACATAGGAGACAATGAATATTAAATTTGTAGCTCAGCTACAAATGTAGCTGTTATTGTCATGGCCTTTTATTTGTATTTCAGAAGGAAAATAAACAAGGGAAATTGATAAAAGAGAATATGTTTTTTGTTGCAATCTGATTTTCAAAGAAAATACTTGAACAAATGACGCAAATGGATGGTATAGCGTCCTAGTACCAAATTAATGTACTGACGGATAGACGATGTCACTTAATATACAGAATTAAATTATAAGAAAACATATAACAATGTCTTTTAGTCCAAATATTGTCTTTTTACCGCAGTAATTTATCTTAATGAATGAACCTCCTATAAGAAATCCATGTTCCTGCGCTTAAACCAATGAGACGATCTGCCCAATCACCTCTCGAACAGCAAGATAGTCCAATTGTGAATTCCGGTCGGCCAGAATGTAAATGGTAGCGCGGCAAGTGCTAATGTAAATAGCACTTAAATAGGATGATTTTTCCTTAACGATCTGGAACAGCTGGACCACTTTTCCCAGTTCCGATTGTGTAGAAATGCTCCCAGATGGAAATGACAAATTGTGGTATATTCTTCTATGTTGCTATTTCGATATACTGAAATGCAAATCTACTAGGAGTTTTCTCAAGGAATTCTAAGAGATGCGGTTCAAACTATGATGCCGGGATGCAAAACTGGTTTTTCTGGCACTCCAAGGGATCAACTTCGTGGGAAGCAGTGACAGTCCAGGCGGTGGGAATAGCGGTGCTAGCAGTAAAGACAGGAAGCCCGGCTCCGGGAGGGGAGCGAACAGGTAGTGGCAGCCAGACAGTGACTGAAGGAGGAGTGAACTCGGCTTGCGGAAAGGTTGAAGTGGCGAAATGTTTTCAGCGAAATTGAATTGAAAAAGTGAACTTGGTTTATTGATAAATATTCCTTGGATGGAAGTGATTCTGAAATGCAGTGAAATTCCAAAAAAAATTGAAGTAGCAAAAATTCCCAGTGGAAAATAGGACCAATGGATGGAAAACGTTTTGATAAATAGGTAAAAATGGCTGAAACTTATAAAATTTTAGAAACTAGACAAGAAATAATTCTAAATGCATTTTACCCTCATGACTTCATCCATTTTGCTTCAGTGTGTCTATTGATGATAAATTTGCCACTGTACGCCACTGCTATTATCCAACTCACAATGCTCCAAAGTTACTCGGTGTCAATTCCTGACAGCAACAATATGCACAATTGATTTTGTTACACTAGGGGCTAATTAATGCAAATCGTGACTTCATTTGGATTTGCAAATTAACTCTTTGATAAATAAGACCTAATCAGTCTGTGCTCCATTTAAAAAGATCTAAAAATGTTCTAAATATTGGAATGGTTCTTAAAGAAACGGTTAAATCCCTAGGGAAATAATCCTATTATAAGTCATTTTGTGTGCTTATTATATTTATTTTGTATTTTTATGAAGTGTAGATTTAGCTATTTTCCCAGAATCCCAGGACTAAACAATAAATTACCACATGGATTTTGGTGTGTTGGGTTAGAGAAATTTTTGGTACTGGGGCAAATGTACAGAATAAATGAAACGGCACATACAAATGATCAGAATGAGTATACAAAATTTACAATCTGTAAATAGCACATACAGTACCTCTAATTCAATTTGATTATAATGATACTATAGTACATCCTTAGGGCACTTATACAATGCTGTGAAATGGTATAAATAAATAAAAGCTATTTCTGCATTTGTAGGGATCAGATATTTAGGTTATGTTAGTGTTCCTTTAGGGTTAAGAAGCTTTTATTTGTGGGGAGAGAGATTTAGGCTAGACCCGTCTTTGCGTTTTCACGTCTGGCAACTTATCCTAGAAAATTATCAGCAATTTTCTGAGGGAAATCTTTGAATGGGGTTGAACTAGGCAGGAAATGCTTAAGTAGGGCTCAGTCCTTTGTGCCAGTCTGTGTAAGGGCAATAGGATAGTTTTGGTATTGGCAGGGTAAGTTTGTGTTGAATTCATATACAGGGTTGAACTTTTTTATCTATAATTGTGTTAGAAATCAATTTTGTTCCTAGAAGTGAGGGGCAGATTCCCTAAACTCTCTGGGCTCACGTGAGTGCTGCAAGTCTGTTTTTCAGTTGCCATCTTTTTTTTGTGTTTATTTGTTTATTTTTTAAATTATTTTGAATTTGGAATGAAATGAATGATGTCAATTTAAAGCCAGAAACTTCAGTCAGCTATATATTTAACCATTTATCTGTTTAAGTCCCTCACATCAAAATGATGTGAAACAATCTGCAGAAAAGATACCGGAAACATAAAAATGTTTTTATTTTTTTTTTTTTAAATCAAAACCAAAAGGCAAAATTACTGTTAAAAATTCAAAACCTAAAAAAACCAAAACATGGTGATAAAATCCAAACAAAGACCAAATCACAGGGGTGTGTGCACATCTCTCCTAAATTAGTTACATTTCTGTGTTTTTTGGATTTGCCAAATACCCATGTGTACATACCCTAAAGAGCTCATACCTCTGTGTTAAAGTGCACCTGTCACCTCAAAACTAATACTAATTTAGGTTCTACTAATGAAATAAAGGTTTTGTAAATATTTATGTATTTTTTAAAAAATGTATCTTTATACAGTGTTTCTTTCTGTCATCTTCCCTATCAGCCTGACTTTTCTTTTCTGAGTTGGGCGGGGCTAAATGATGATTGACATTATAGCTCCTCCAATCAGATCCCTGCTAGATCATGATTTAAGGGATGTGATTGGAGGAGCTATAATGTCAATCATCATTTAGCCTTCCCCACATGACTCAGGAAAGAAAAGTCAGGCTGACAGGGAAGATGACAGAGAGAAACGCTGTATAAAGGTACATTTTTTAAATACATATATATTTACAAAAACGTTTATTTCATTAGTAGAACCTAAATTAGTATTAGAGTTATGAGGTGACCGGTACACTTTAAAGGAAACCGGGCCTTCTCTTTTATATCTACATATCTATATGTTTTTGTGTTCCAGAGACTTAATCACCACAGGAAGATGGGAAACTTTTTACACATTTAAATGACCCTAGTGAACTATTACAGTGTCCTAGTATCACCACTTTGTTATTAAAATGACATTTCTAACAATTTCGTTGTTAATAAATATACAGAAAAATCAAAATCCTGCTCAAACAATACATTTGTTATTAAAAATGACTATATTAAATGAATGTGAGAAATTGTTGCCTACCGACTAATATTTATGTGTAGGTTTGACAAATGTCCTTGAATGTTCCACTCATCCAGACCGACAAAGCATCTGGTGATGACTCAGAATTACCCAAACGCTGGGGCCTGAGCAGAATCTCGATATGGTCTGTTTCTAAACGTGCCAATTTCTGTAAGTTCCAGCGTGTTACACTGTCAGGCTTGGGAGCATTTAACCAAAACCATGTTCAAGAGCAACTAAAGCAACACTTTTACAATCTGTTCAAAGGAAACGTCAAGCAGAGAAAAGAGATGATTAGCAAGTTTCTGTTATAAAGGTTGCTGCAGACAGCACTTTTATCTCAGACAGCAACTTCCATGTGGCAGAGATAAAAATCTGGAAAAGGTTTCAAAATAAAATAAGGCATTCTCTTAAATGCGTGCTTCTGTACCCCCATGTGCATTTGTGGACTCTTAATGTGGAGGGGTCATAATAAACAAAATCCATCAACTTGCTGTCGGTGTTATAGCGTATGTTACATTCATTCATCTTTATTTCTTTTAAACTTAGTTTTCTTTGTCTTCAACCTAAATATTCTTTCCACAATTCAACTACATAGAACTGCGCTGGGGCATTATCTAGAAAAACCTAAAAAAAAATCTGTTTTTTTTTTTTGTTTGCTTGCTTATTTTACTCTAATGATTTATTCAATAAATAAATCAAAAAAATTAAATTATTATTCAATAATGTATTGCCATTGAAGAGTATGGGATATCTCAAGAAGAAATTTCTGAAAAAGTCACCCAAGCCCACTAGCATCATTTGTATCTTGCTGCTATACATTTTGATTTTGGTGTGATTGGCAAATAGTAGTAAAGTACAAAAAAAATTTTTTATTTTTTTTATTTTAGCATTTTAGAATATTTTCCCCTATTACAAATAGTTCCCCCAAAAGTAAATAAGAAAAACATAATAAAGGGTTGTTATACTCCATTCCATTCAAGTTTCCTGGATTCTATGGGATAGTCCATTTTTTGGGGTCACACAGTCCCAGTTCTCCACCTGGTCATACCTTATGGCTGGCATCTAGCTAATATGTCACTGGCACACAATCAGGAAAAAATGGACAGAGCACCAATGACATCACATAATGCACTTTAATCTCGCCTCTTTTTTATATGTTTCTGATTTTTCATTTCTCTGGCTAAGAACTTCCTACCCTCTGCTGATGAGGACCAGAAAGTCTAAACTATTTAGACTTGGTGTTGTGTGCCAGTGATAGACTGTGTAATACTGTAAAACCCAGTGGTGTGGTGTCTTTCCCAGGGTTTGTAGTGTTTAACATGTCAATATTTTCAGACATTTTCCTTTTCTTTCTGGAGTTGGAAATTTGCATATATTTCACAGGGCGCATTGCCTTAAGTCTCCCTCTATTTGTCTCCATGATTTAAATGAGCATTTCTGTTAAATTCTCATTCTCATTGTAATCTGTCTCATAGACATTGTTGCTAACAGATATTGTAATTGCTGTTTACACATTGTTACCGTCATAATGTTCTGAAGTGACTTATTTGGCATTGAAATAAATATTCCAGTCACTGTGAGTTTAGATAGAAATCAACATATCTCTAAGAAGCCAAACTCATGTTTGTATATTTCCTTTAATCTTTAAATTAACCCTGGGAGAGCTTCGGCCAAAGATAAATACTTGCAAGAGCTGTCTTCTTTCTACCCATAGGGTCCTGAACATGGCAATTGTTACTTCACAATCTGGTCTTTGTCCATCCCTGCCTTCGACACTGTTAGACCCCACCCCCAGTGCACAAATTTGCAGTTGTAGTATTAGGACCTAATACTGCTTCTGCTCATGTGCACACCAGTGGTGATGTAAGGAGATTGGGTGGAGGCCGGATAATGACCTCATAGAAAAATATTATGCAGTCCAGGACATATTTAAGTATATTCCCTTGCCCAAAGCTACCCCTATCACTAAATAATAAATCACTTTAGGTTTCCATTAAAACATCCTAAGGGAGAAATGACAAGAATGATATATGTGTTCTCTAGTGAAACTGTTATTTTGCTGGGGAAATTCTGCTGTCATTACCTTAAAAAATTAAAAAGCAAAACATGACATTGTTCACACTGTGTACTTTTCCTAGTATGTTATTACCAGGAAAAAGTACAATTCAGTAAAGTGAGAAAATAAGGCCTTTTATTCTTAAAAAATAAAAAAATACTTTAGAAATTATGATAATTTGATTGCTTGTTATTTATCAACACAGCAGTCCATCAAACTTTATATCCGTAACACTAATGCCACACCTGATGTTGTCTTCTTGCTGCCCGTGGCTTCAACCAGTAATAACACACCAGTAAATCAAGCACAACCAAAGTCGCAGTTTCCTGATGTTTTGTCATAGATTTAACTTTGTCCAACTTAACCAACTACAAAAATTGTGGCCTTAGCCTAACAGAGGCCAAAGCTGCTGTATAGTCCCATTGTTTTCACCAGTGCAGCCAGGTGAGCTTATGAGCACAGTTCTTCAGATAAGAGACCCGTGAGACCTGTGCAAAGGCATTGAAATGACATATTTAATAAAAAAATGTAATAATTATGTTTATAGATATGCATTAAATTAGCATATATATAAACTATATAAACCTA
>WMED01013440.1:2271-14414 GCA_019650415.1 Pipa parva | reverse complement strand
AAAAATCCCCTTCTATGTAGATGCAGAAACTTTCTTGCCTCTAAACGTAGAGGATGCCCCGTTGTTATACTTGCCGTTCTTGGTATAAATAGATTGTGAGACAGATCTTTGTACTGACCTCTAATATATTTATACATAGTTATTAGGTCACACCTTAATCTTCTTTTTTTCTAGACTAAACAAGCTCAGTTTTGATAATCTTTCTTGGTACTGTATTTTGTTCATTCCTTTATTTTAGTAGCCCACCTTTGAACCCTCTCAAGCTCAACCACATGTGTATTGTGATTAAAGGTTTTGGAGGTTAGAAGGATAGAGATTGAATATTTTATATGGTAGTGATCCAGGAGGCTAGATTGGTCAGCTATTAAGAGCAGAGAGAAAGATGAGACCAAGGGGGGAATTCACCAAGCTTCGAAGTGAGGCGCATAGTGTTCGCCTCACTTTGGAAAAACTGAAATGCGCATGCTGATGTCCTGCATGCGGACATCAGCATGCGCATTAAAGGGATTCCCCTCCCGGCGAGAGCACTCGAGACTCCTCGCCGGGAGGGGAATCCCTTTAATGCGCATGCTGATGTCCACGTGCAGGACATCAGCATGCGCATTTCAGTTGTTCCAAAGTGAGGAGAACACTACGCGCCTCACTTCGGAGCTTGCTGAATTCCCCCCAAGTCTAGAAAATGACCATCCTTGTGAGTTCTAGAGTTGGTTCACTGATGAAGATCAAATAAGGACATTAAATTGAGAAAATAGAAAAGGATCATTATTATGGCAGTTGAAATCCCCCAGAATGTATGTATGTATGTATAATTTTATTTGTAAAGGGCCACAAATTTATGCAGCGCTGTACAATTCAGCAATACAAATATAATGCAGACATGGTTAAAGTGCATTAAACAATACATGTATAATATCATAAGGATACTTCACTTTAAGCATTAGGTTGTGGTTGACACAAGGTTGGAGGTCCCCATCCCCATAGAGTTTACAATCTAAATGGAAGGAAGACTTGCATACACAGATAGGGTAATGAGAGCTGTAACAATGTGCTGAAACACAGGTTAATAAATACAAATATTAAGCATAAATAATTAAGGATAAAATATATACATAAAATATCAGTGCTAGTGCTCCTAAAGGAAGGACTTCAGTTTGGTTTTAAAAATGCAGAGGGAATGTTCCTGACGAAGAGGTATAGAGTTTCAGATGTATGGGGCAGAAAGAGAAAAGGGTTGAAAACTAGGGTGTGTGGCATGCAAAGCTGGTTGCTTTGGGAGGAGCGCAGTTGACATCAAGGAATATATGGGCATAAGAGTGAGGAAATGTAGGGAGGGGCAACAGAATGAAGTGCATTAAATGTGAAAAGGAGAACACTGTAAATGGTTTGTTTCGTTATTGAGAGCCAAGGAGCAGAGAGAGATTAGGAGAAAGGCTGTCCCCTCTGGCGAGAGAGGGAGAGGGACAGTAGTCCAAGTGGGATAGGACGAAAGCATGCAGGAGGGTGTCAGCAGTGAAGCGAAAGAGAAAGGGGCAGATCTTGGCAATGTTGCAAAGGAATAAATGACAGGATTTAGCAGTGGAAGAGATGTGTTTAGAGAAGGAAAGATCAGAGTCAAACGTCACTCAAGACAACGTACAGAGACTACAGGGTTTATAATCGCACCATCAACTAAAATGGAAAAGGTAGGAGTGGGTCCAGGTTTGGGTGAAAATATAATCAATTCCCTTTTAGTGAGATCTAATTTGAGCTGGTGCTTGGCCATCCATGAGAAGACTAAATTAATTGATGATACCACCCAAGGAAAGAGTGTACAGGTAGAACAGGAGGGGGCCAAGGATGGAGCACCCCTCACCCTAAGTGGGACAGGAGAAGAAGTGTCATTAGCATGTGAGACAAAAAAAGTAATCAGAAAGATAGAAAGCCGCCAAGATGCAGCTTGATTATGGACCCCAAGTGCGTGGAGAATTTAAATAAGAAGGGAGCTGATAGACTGTGTCAATAAGTGCAGGACTATCAGACAATAAAGAGAGACAGGCCTTAAAGTCTGAAAGAAAGGTGTTAGGTGAGGAGCCAGAGGGCAACCTGTATATGACAGCAACAGGTAAAGCTAGGGGATAGAAAAACTGGTGCTTCACTTCCTATTCCTGTGTGTTTCGGCAAACAGAACAAGAGTAGTAGCAGTTCTCCGATGTTTCCTGAAAGAACAAAACTTTAGCTATCTTGGAATTAGCTGTTTGTCAAGGATGCAGATTTATCGATGCAATTTCTTTGGAAAATTGGTGTTTTTTTTAGATTGCTGAAAAAAGAAATTAAACTGCAGAATAAAAAACAATATTTCTATAAAACATGAAAGCTAGAACTACAAAATAACCCTCAATGTATATATTATCCAAAACTACACACCTTCATGTATCTAAGCATGCAGTGTTCTGAACAAAACTATCATGGAAATAATTGGTTCCTGCAGGTTTTGGTAAGTCAGAATGAAGTTTATTTTAAAAAAACAAACAAACATTACATCCTCCAAAATCAAGCCAAATTTCATGAATTAATATTTATCAAACTGCTTGATCAAACAGAGAGAGTACACAATAGTACTTCAAATTAAAAATATTGGGACTGCATTCAAAGCTTGCTTAATTTCTACACTACAACATAAGCTTTAAGTTTGCATTGCTTTTCACTATATGTTTTGACAGACCTTTACTTTTCAGTTGCCTTTTAAAGAAAGAGATGCACACTTTTTGGTATTTTAAATGCCATTTAAAGTTATAACAAATAACTAATATGATTGGGGCTCAAGTGGGGCTAAATCAATTTATTCAGAGACATGCTCCTCCTGTATTTTTAAACCCCTATCCCAAATTCTACAGAACAAACACAGCCTCCCCTGTCTCATTTTGTCTTCTGTCATTTACTTGCACCTGCAGACTGCAAATTTAAATTAGTTGACAAAATGCTCTCAATTTCCAGCAGCAGCAGCAGGAGATAAAGTGACCAGTGAGCATTGTCTGCACTACATTGTGGGAGTTGTAATGCAGAAAACTGTTTCCTCTGCTGCAAGGAGTGAGCCTGCACAACCTCACTCAGATTTAAGTAAGACAATGGAAAGGGTAGTGTATTTTATGCTAATAATACATTTATCTTATTTTGTTTGGTTGCTGATCTCATTATGAAGTGAGAATAAGTAGCATTTGTAGTATAATGTATTATATAAATTATACTGATGACCCTCTTCAATCTCATGGGATATGTGTCCTTACAGCAAGTATCAATTGCATGATATGTAATTGTCACTATTAAATGAATTCAATTTGGAATGTACACAATATACTTATTTTAGGGGTTTCTAATTTGTCTCTTAAAAAGGCCAAGCTCTCCCTCCTGCTTCTACTGTTCCTTTAAAACACCCTGCAAGCCATTGGATGGCATTATTCTAAAATCAAAGCGCGTAAACGAGTGTATAAGAAAAAGATCGGTTCCATTCATTAATTCTTACACCAACATCCCGGAAACCAGCACTAAACACACACTTCCGCGTTCACTTTTCCAGCAACCAAGTAGATATTAAACTTCCGATGGGCAGGGCTAGAGAGCGGAAGTGATTGGGTTGAACATGCGAAGTAAGGGAGCTCTTTAATAGGGAAACCACGTGGGCATCACTGGCGCATTGCTTAGTAGAGAGTGCGCTGCTGTTAAAAGTTTGAGATCTTTGGTGCAGGTGAGTGAGTCTCATCACTTTTTTAAAGGAAGGCGGTAGGTTTAACATAAAACTGTACAGATCCAGCGTGATAAGGAAGAGTTAGTAAAATCTGAAGATTTGACAGCTGAATACAGCTAGCTACTAAGCTCCATTATGTAGTTGATGCACTTATTACCTCCTTCTTGTACTGACAACCTGTTCCGCATTGGCATTTCTGGTTGCTGCTGGGAAGTGTAGTTCAAAAAATAGAGAAGTTTAAGATCTATTTTTTTGTTTGTTTGTTTGCTTTATGCAGCTCCATGAAACATGTATTTGGGCCTGGTGGATCTGTTTCAGGACTACAGGTATTCTAATCCCATGTTTATGATGGATTATTGGGAGGTGTCACATAATTGAAATGTAAGATTTGTAAATAAAATCATACATACATACATACAGCACAAAAATCTAGCATTACAGCCCAGTATTTTACTAATTAAAGGGTCACTTATCTCTGTACTTAAGTATACTCTCTGTTTAACAACCCAATATATAAAGTTGATGTGTTGTTTTTAATGGCTACCTTGTACCCAGGGGGTGAATTTGCTCTATTTTGAAAGTAAACACATAGTAACAAGGTCCAATGCTATGAAGTAACCCCTATCAATTTAACCCAGTAAAGAAAACTTGCTTTATTGTTTGCAATGAAATTCCTTGCAGCTTATTTGGTACCATTGTAGACCATGAGGTACCTCTTGTATGTGTTTTGTTACTGGCATCAAAACACATTGCATAATATTGGCCTAAGGCTTTACTGAAAAGTTTACACCTTATAAGTTATGGCCAACTCTGCATATTAGAATGACTGAATAGACCTGTGTTTATTAAGTTAGAGGGCAAACCTGCTGCCCTGCAGAAATAAAGAGGCTTGAGTAACCAGTGTAACTATGTTATGAACATAAATAGTTTTATGCAGTGCTTTTAGCATGCAAGTCATTCATTGACAGACAGCCCCTCAGTTGCTAAATAATAGACCAGATTGTATCCGTGATTATGGCCCCTTCAGAACTAATTGACTCTGTATAGTGACTACTGTACTCCTTAGGGCAACGACAGACAAAGCATTTAGACACTGGCATCAAAATGTTAGTAAAATGAGTCCTATTGATTCCAATAACAATCTTGAAATTAGTGGGATATGTTCTACTTGGGTTTAGTCGTCAGCGTCAAAACGCCTCCTCTGTTATTGCTTTTAAGTTCTCCTTTCAAAGCCTTTTTTTTTTTTTAAATTAACTACTGCGTTGTAATTTACTTCACGTGGAGTCAAACAATAGCTGAAAGCTGGGGAACAATAGAATGGCTGCAGTATGTGTAAACAGGACTGTGCAATGTGTTTTGAAAATAGCAGTCACGGTCCATTACCAACATATCTTGCCTGTTGTAATCTATGCCATAACAGGTAATACATAAGAGACCTTTTGTAGCAGCTTCTGATTTGCACAAAAGTTTTCTTCAGCTGATGCTGGAAACCTCCTTTAAGTCAGCTGAGAATGTACGGATGATGTCTACTGTACAATTTTAGTCTGAAACATAGGAGATGTTTTAAGTTTTCCATATTGGTTATGATAAATATGATCTCCATTTTCAGTTGACATTCAGCTTTAAATGCCTTTTTGTTTGTTCCTATACTGGTAAATCCAGTGCACCAAATCTGTAGTCGTGGTATTGTTTCATAATGTTTTAAACTAGTTAACAGAGAAATTATTTTAAAGCAAACCTATACATGCCACAATACTGTGTTCAGGGAGTACATTATTTTGTTTGCATACATTCTGGCTGCTTCAGGAAGAGAGCAATAGAGGTTCTGGAAGCTGCAGTTTTTGTATTGAACTAGAAGAGGGAGCTCCAGCTCCGTTACACTGCCTACAACTTTTGACAAGCTTAATAGAGTTATTCTCGTTCACTTCCCCTCTGCGTTCAACCTTAAATCCTGACCAGATATTTAGGTGCAGAATACCAAAATCAAATCAAAATGTCAAAATGAAAAAAGGTAACAAAAAGGGAAGATTTGGGAAGGGGTGATATCCTTTTTAAAGGGTAACTGAACCCTAATAATTCTATACATGTATATGGATGGCAGACATGGTAAAGCTGGCAATAATATTCACTGTATGCCCTGCAGAGCACTGAACAGTGAATAGTAATGTTGTAGTCCATTTTATGACAAAATTATACAAGCCTTTAATTAGTGGAACACTCCTCCCAACTCTGTTTCTTGTTACATGGATAGGGAATTCTGTATAATAGTATACTATGTGTATTTTAAAGGGCAGCTAAAGTCACATGCTGCTGGCTGGCATGCTAAATGAAATGAGCATAGTGCCACCACTGTAGGGGGTAAGGAACCCCCAACCACTGTATGGATGTGCCTTGCAGGAGGAGCGGCAGTCTGCTTTTTTTGAAGTTGTTTATTCATTTTCTGCATAGAATCTTGGTCCTATACTATTTACTTTTTTTTTTTTTTTTTTTTTTTTTTTTTTTTTTTTTTTTTTTTTTTTTTTTTTTTTTTTTTTTTTTTTTTTTTTTTTTTTTTAGGTTTGCATTTTATCATTACTTTGAGACTTTTAAAAACTGCTACATAAAGTAAAACAATATAAATAATTGTAGTATTATGACAGCTGATGAAGGGAGGCTTAGTCCCCCCGAAACATTATTTGTGAAGATGGTACAATAAAAGGTTTACTTTTGGAACATTTAGGACTTCCATTTCTTGACATTGGTTTTGTGATGCTAACCATTTGTTTGTAATATTCTCTTTAATGCATTAGGTATACAGTGAACAGTAACTTTGTAATTCATTATATCACAAAATGAAAACAAGCATTTACTACTTGTCTAGGATGAATGGAGAGGCAAGTGTTGGACCAACAAGCAGAAATACACCAAAGATGTAGCTTTCTATAGATCAGTTTAATACATTCACACTGCATGATCTGCAGGTGTCAATGGAAGTGTCATAGAGATCATTGCAAAAAGTCAGCCTGACTGAACTGCACAAAACATAGTAAAGTGAAAGACTTTTATTCCCCTATAAGTCTGCCCAGCTAATTTATCTTTTGTTTTTTGTTTTTTTTTAACTGACAATGGCCTAAACAAATTTTCCATTGGAAACCTATCCTTACAATGTAAAATTTCAAAATGTTGCAGCTTGTAAAATAAAGTAAATGCTGTGCTTTCTGCTTGTAGTTATAAGTTTCTTACTGGGAATTTTAAAGAGCCTTTTCGGCCATGTCTTGGAAAAAACAGCATTAAAGAACTAAAATCTCCTAATAAAATACATTTGTTCATTTGGCTTAAATGCCAGCACCAAACTAAATCAACAATCTTTCCCTTCCAAACTATCTAATTATTTGTGCTTCCTCTGTAGACATAATTTAAAGGAACAGTCCAGCCGACAATAAAAAATACATTTATTAATGCTAATTACCACCATTTATTAAAAAGGATTTATTATCAATTTTTAAAAAAAAGTTACAATTCTTACCTATAAAGAAGTGCTATTCAGCATTTCCGTGTTGCATACCAAATCTTCAGACACTGCCGGCATCTGAATCAGGCGATCCCTCTCTGGAGCCCATTCCTCTCCAGCTGCGCTCCTAGTGTAGCTCCGCATCGGCATTTCCTAGAAGTCACATGGGAGAGCGTGCATGTCATCCAGGGAGGACACACTGATTACGTGCACTCTCTCCATGTGACTTCTAGGAAGTGCTGACGTGGGTCTTCACTAGGAGTACAGCTGTAGATGACTGCGCTCCTGAGAGGGATTGCCTGATTTGGATGCCGTAGAGTCACTGACAGTGTCTGAAGATGGGGTATGCAACACGGAAGTGCTGTACAGCACTTCTTAACAGGTAAGAATTAAAAAAAAAAAAAAAAAAAAAAAAAGATAATAAATCGTATTTAATAAAAGGTGGTAATTAGCATAAATAAACAAATGTTTGTTGTTTTTTCAGCTGGACTGTTCCTGTAACAGCCTTTGTAGCATTTAATCTCCACCACCTGCAGAGAAAGCTGGTATCCTGGGAACTGGCCTCTAAAGAGCATGTGTGAAAATCAGCACTCATTGATATTCACAGTTTAATGAATCAAGTGACCTCCTCCTACTAGTCAAACACTGTGGGGGTTATTTTCTAAAGTCTGAATTGTTGCGTAAAGGTGTGAATTCGCCAGGCAAAGACAGTCACAATATAATGCTACTGTCACAGTTGTGACTTTACTATGGAAATATTGTCACATCCGCAACTTTAAAAATTGTTGCAGTCGCAACTTTACAGTGGGAGAATTGTCGCAGTCACAAGATTTACTATGGGAATCCGCTGTTTGAGAATTCAACAGTCGAATTCGGACTTTAGAGAATAACCCCTGAGTGTGATGATATCAGGGTTTAGCATACCTGGGAACTTTCTAACTGAAATCACACAGAGATCCAGAAAATATAGACTTTTGAAACAGAGAAGGCCCTTGCCTCAATATGACACAATTGCACAGAACATGTTAAATCAGGTTCATCACTGTACTCATAATGCCCTCTCTAGTATTGATACAGTTAAAGGTGTGTCAATTTAAAGGAACTAAAAATTAAAATGTCCCAAATGTTTTTATAGTTACTATGTATTCAACCTGTGCTTCCAAAAATTCTAAACTGTAAATATAACATGATGTTTAGCTTTAAAAATTGGGATCATAGTCACACTTTCTGAATATGCATTATCTAAAGTGAGGAAAGTTTAACAACATGCCTGCTATCAGTAAAGATACAAGAATGCAATAAAATTCATAAATGTAACTTCAGAGATAACATTTTTTCAAAGTGCTGTATTTGAATAAATCCAAATTGGAATGTCTATTGTGTGTGTTGCTGATCCCTAAAAATGTTAAGGTTATATGTAAACACTTACATATATCTGTATGTAATCTGTTGTGGAGGCTGGCATCTTTGAGCCAAAAAGTGAGATCACAACTGATATTTAGGAGTTTAGGCTTAAAGGCTAGTAAGAAAAGTGGAAAAAGGGACAATGACATTTGCAGTAAGGATGTAAATGATTACTAACATACATAAGTTGTAATATGTAGTTGCTACCAGTCCTTAAAGTCAGACTTCCTAATATGCTATATGTTTTTTCCCCCACAGTGTGACATAATAAATGAATGAAGCAATGGAGACCTTAGAAAAACTTTCACATCTACATATATCAAAGCACTCTGCTATGAAAGATAAGACGACTTATGTTGTTGATATAGATGTGTCTAAAACTGTGGAGGGACAGAATGGTGAAAAGATTGCAATTTTATGCTCCAATAAATCAATTTGTTTATATGATAAAGGAACAATGGATTTTATTCAAGAATATAATGGACATCCTGGGGTTCTAAGTAGAGTTAAATTTTCCCACTTTAATAGTCATATATTGTCTTCAGCATGCAGTGATGGTACAGTAAAACGTTGGGATGCACGTGTGGCTGGGAAAAGTACTGTACAAGTACTTCATGGATACCCTTCTAATGTCTTCATCAGCTTTGATATTAGTTGCAATGACTTTGTTGTCTGTGCCGGGACAGAAAAAGTTGAAGAAGATGCCATCCTAGTTTTCTGGGATGCACGATATAATCCCCAAGAACAGAGTTACTCTACAGATCCACTTGGCGTTTATGCAGAGTCTCATAATGATGACATTACTCAAGTGCTATTTCATCCAACAAACCCAAGCATGGTAGCGTCTGGATCCACTGACGGACTTGTTAATGTATTTGATATCAGCAAGGATAGTGAAGATGATGCATTATATGCTACTTGCAATTCTGATTCTTCAGTGAGTTTCCTTGGATGGACAGGGCAGGATTATAACCAGATCTTTTGCATGACACATGATGAAGGATTTTATTGGTGGGACCTTGCTCAAGTTGATACAGAAGAACCCATTACAGTGTCCAAAATCCAAGATATACGAGAAAAATGTGGCACATGTTCTATCGACTATATGATTGGTGGTAAATATCATGAGAAGTTAAATTCATTATTTCTTATTGGTGGGTCTTACACTGGCAATGTTAACCTTTTAAAATACAGTAGAGATGGACTTAAACATTTAAACACTTTGCATGGAGGGCACTCAGCAGTGATCCGATCTTTTTATTGGAATTCAGAAGATGACTCTATATTGACCGGTGGGGAAGATGCTCAACTGCTGTTATGGAAACCAAAAGCCAAAGAGATTTTATCAAAAAAAAGAGAACATTTGAAAATGGCTTCATCTGTGCAACAGAAAGTTCGAGTGCACTGTTCCAAGTCTTACAGGACTAAATAAAAATGCATAAAAAATTAAATTTGATTACTAATCTTATTTTGCAAACATTATGGACTCAGATTAGGAATAAAACTAAACCTCTCTAAAGGTTGAGGGCCTTATTGACCAAAGGACAAATTGTCACGTATGTCTGAATTTGCATTTGAATGCCACTTCCCCCATCTTTGCTTATTGATCAAACTCTGTGGTGTGGCAAATACATGACTAATTCGGGCGACTAAGATAGTTGTGATCTTACAGAACACTTTGCATCACTTTGAATGTGATACTATTGACCAAGTGGCAGAGTCTGTCACAATCATGAATTTGACGAGGCATAGTGCTCCAAATTCACCTGTTTGACTTTGCCACATCAGAGTGGCGAATTGACGGTAGGTCTCCGGTGTGGCATAATGCGACTCTTCATTCAAAAGTGACAATGGCAACTGTGACTAAATTAGTCTACTACTTAACATGAGCTAGGGACAAGGTGACATGTATTATTCACTTATATACAGTTAGCGGGATATGGTGAGGATATCATCACTGCACTTCACTAGAGGAATTTATATAATTCAGCATGACTTAGCATAACTTTTGCATCCTACTTCTATTTGACTGACTTCGCCACACTACGCATGCAACTGCATCAGTAGCAGTCTGCCTGCTTGACAATTCTATCCTCAGCTTCATCAAAAAGAAGGGAATTTGCAACTAATTTGGCGATGCGACTCGAATAGTAGTGAGGTGAATTTGACAGATGAATTCATCCTTTAGTCAATGACCACTTGGGGTTAGCATTAATGTTTATTTTAGAAAATAATACAAATACCCTACTGTTGCAATAAAGTGTAACATTAATAAATATGAAATAATATATATAGTTTATTCACTGGTGTGTGGTACTGGCATGTGCTGAAGTGTGAATGAGCAAGGCTTGCAAAATGATAGGATATAATAACATGCTTCTAGCTATGCCAGAACCTTAAAAAGTAGAATGATTAAGTTGTCCATTTTACAGAATGAAAATGAAGAGGTAATTGGCTCCCCAAGCCTTTTCCTGATTAGTTAATTGCTTTGAGGCCAGGTCTAGTGAGGTGAATCATTTTGAGTGATAAGTTTTAGCTTAGCTGAGCAGGAAAAGCTTATTAATTAACACTTCAGCAATATCGATTATTTGATGTTCGAATAATATCACTCAAAATAGGAGCTATCTGTAAAAAAAAAAAACTTGTTGAAGAGAAAAAAGCAAGGGAAAATGATTCCGCCCCCATTTTCGACCATTTTGTCTTTTATAGGTCTCCATCTTTCTTTCTAACCAGGCAATTTAACCAGCTGGAATCTTCTCATGTCCTTTGACCAACCATATGTCGTTGCTTGCCTCCCAGACAGGATTCTCTAGATGGCCAATTGTAATGCCGGTACAGGGTTTAATGACCACCTAGGTGAAAATACCAAAATATGCCTTCTACCAGCATAGCATCCAAACCCCCCCCCCCATTGTTCCCCATATAGTGCAGCAGTTCCTTCCCCATAGTGCACTACAGTGCATCAGGTAAAGAGAGAGTGCCCTGAATGTAGTTCTTCAGGTCCTTCTTTCCCAAACACCACTTACCATACTGTGCAGCCCCCAACCCTGCCTTTCAATATGCTGTGCTGCCCTCATTCCCTATTCCCATACTGTGCTGTTCCCACTAGCTCAGCAATTCAGGGGGGCCCATTCACATAGTTATGTGTAGGCTTATGTGTAATAAAACTGATAGCCTACTTGGCACTGAGCAGTGTACCTGGGATGTTTCAGTAAAAAATAGGGTGTAAATACATGTTAGGGGGCCCTTTCCCCATTGCATACTGTTCTTCCCCAACTGCCCCCCCCCACGCCTTTCCCCATACTGTGCTGCCCTTAACCCTTCCTTCCCTCAATTGTATTCCTTTACAGCCCTGTTCTCTGGTTTCCCTTTGAAATGCTATCCTCATTGGCCTTCTTTCACTTCCTGTGAGCTATTGAGGGGAGAAACTGCAGTAACAATGACAGTGCTACTGCCATCTCTTAGAGGAGAGCTGGGGCAGAGAGGTGCCCATCAGGACTACAGGACAAATCCCCTGAATAGGTCTGC